>JAATLQ010020879.1:0-74536 GCA_013421005.1 Heliconius erato x Heliconius himera | reverse complement strand
TTGTTTTATTAAACCCCCTACTTAATTTATAAATCATATAATTATAAAGATGATTTTCATGACAATAAGTTACCTCTTACGACCACAGGGACAGCCGTGTCCCATAAAAAAACACAAAAACTAAAACTAAATTTAATATTTTTCTTTAAAAATATGTTTTTTAGATCCACAATAAGTTATATTAAACAGTTAAAATGAACGCAACACCTCTCAAAACCTTATGGTCCTGAAAGGGTTAACCGCGTGCGTTGCAGAAATTGTTAAATATATGTAAATACATTGTACACACGAGGCCCTATATCTATCTCTTATAAATAAGTCATAATAAAATATTTTGTGACAAAAAATAATTGAAAATTGCAAGATGATATTTCTACGTTTTTTATTTGACGAAGATATTAAAACTTACGAGCGAAAGTTATTCCATCATTAAGGAAATTTAATGAAGATAAGCTTTGGCTTTTATAATATGTAAATTGGACTTATAATTTTCGAGAAAATGTAAAATTAAAGAAAGTTTACGGCCGCAAGTATAGGCTCGAATCACGCGGTGGGAGCCCTTACCGACAATTTCCTCCTCCTAAACAGCGACGTAGTGCTAGCAATTTCTCAAAATTATGAAAAATATATGTATAATTAATTTATGGAAAATGCAGCCTAATAAAATAATTATAGATGGTGTACGCGGGAGAAGCCGCGAGTGCTCAGCTAGTTGTACTATAAAAACATTCAGTTTCATTAGTTTTAAAATAAAGTCCGCGATACCATATACCTTATATATATTTATTTCTTTTATAGTTACTTAAGTCACATTAAGGCATTTTGTGACAAAAAATAATGAAAAATTGCATGTTGATATATCACCGTTTTTTATTTTTGATAACGATATTAAAATTTACGAGAGAAAGTTATTTCATCACCAAGAAAATTTTGTAAAGATAAGCAATGGCTTTTAAAGCATGAAAATTAGACGTATACTTTTCGAGAAAATGTAAAATTAAAATATATAATTGCCGCTGATGGCATCTTCACAAGCAACCAAGTAGTGATTGCACTTTCTCAGAATGAAATGAGGAAAGTTATTAAATGTATAAATTATATAATCAATCTGTCGGCAAATGCGGCGTAATAAAAGAATTACAGGTTCTATGCGAGCAAAGCCCGGAGTGGGCTGCTAGTAATATTAATATTATTAAAAATCGGGAACACATAGTAGGTATATTTGATGTATCAATCGGGGGAAGTAAATTTGTATGATTTTTATCGAAGCAAAGCGCGGCGTTCAATACCTAAGTACTGACATTAAATATATAATGTCTTGAAAATTCGGCGGATAGTGATGAACGGCAATATCATAAAACTAGGGTCCCAGGTTTCCAGTGCCTACACTGCTTAATATGCGGGAGACAACTTGAAGCTAAAAAAAGAACTCTAACATTACTTGAACCTATAATAATTACTTTATTTATACATATACTAGAGGGCGCGCGCGGCTTCGCCCGCTTATTAGGAGTGAATTATAAAAAACCACGAAACACGTGTTCAATAAAATATTTTTAACAGTCTGAATTTAAATTTTTATAAAAATCGGTGGCAATTTAAAGATTTTTCCATATAAACTTTCAACCCCTTATTTGAACCCTTAGGGGGTGAATTCTTAAAAACCATGAAACACGTGTTCAATGAAATATTTTTAAGAGTTTGAATTTCAAATTTTATAAAAATCGGTACAGATTAAATTTTTTTTCCATACAAACTTTCAACCCCTATTTCATCCGTTTAGGGTTAAAATTTTTCAAATTCTCTTCTTAGTGGATGTCCAGAATATGAAAATAAACATCTGCCCAAATTTCACGTTTCTACCATCAGCGGTTACGGCTCTGCGTGCGTCTTACCTCAGTCAGTCAGCACAAGTCCTTTTATATATATAGAAGATTTAGTAGCATTCATATTTTCTTCAGTCCAATCTGATAAAACGTCACGATGCAATATTCTATTATACAGTGTGGAAGTGTCAGCACCACTTTAAATGAAACCACAGTTTTAACTACTGTATAAAAGCCTAATACAAAATGTAAAAAAAAATAAAAAAAAGAACTCAAAGATGAAAGTTATTTTTTGCAAACAAAATAAATAATAAAATTATTGTTGTAATATAAGACGCCATTTGTGAAGAACGACGAACGCACACATAAACCTATAAAAGGGGGACTGTCGCATACGCCTCATTCCGAAATCGAGTCGTAGGTATTGGCGGCAAAGTTCAAAATCGATTAACCTTAAGTAGTATTTTTGCAGTAGTATGTGTTGACGTTATTGGTATCTATGCGTCACACGAAATGCAGGTATGGATAAACATCGTGAAATGACAAAAAATTCTACGTCTAAACTCTTGAAGTATCTTGATTAATTTCTTTAGGTATGGGCTTAAAATATTTTACCCTATATGCTGTTCCCGTAAAAGGAGCGCTGACACTTCCATCCTGTATAATAAAGCATATTTAGAAACGTAGTGACTTAACACTGATAGAATAATAGTTTTTGTTATTATTTACAGAGTCGCTACTTTGAATGTGGGGAAGAGAGTGATGATTACAGCTCCGATAATGATTTATCACCGTACAGTGTTCACGAGGAAAGCCAAGCGGCAGCTGATGAATTAGATGATGACGTGAGCACTAGTTCTTCTATCCTTTTCTTTTTCTCCTTTCTCTCTTTTGATTTCTTTTATTTCCCGTCTGGCTCATTTCAGCAGGAGAAAGAGACAAAACGTTTTGATACATTGACTTCTATATGTAACTGAGTAGATCAAGGAAATATCTTTTATTTATAAACTTTTTATAAATTTATTAGTTTTTAAAACAAATGTACTTATAACGCCGCACTTTATTCAGCTAAACCCATTAAATACTCTATGTAAGAATAGAAAACGTATTACTGTCAAATATACAGTTAAGGGGTATATAATGTTTTAGAAGAGGTTATTTGACACGATAACCTCTTCTAAAACATTGTGTACCCTGACAAGTGTTCTTTAGTACTTTATAGTAATAATCAACATTTTCCAGAAAAGTTAATAATTTCACTTAATATAAATATTATTAAAGAAGTTAAAATTATAATTATTGTTTTTTAAAAAATATGTTATATTCAATTTACAGGTATTCTTAGAGTCTCCAGTAGAGAACGATAACACCTCCACTGATCTCCTTCTTGAAGAAGAACAAGACGAACAACCTCAAGAAGAAGAAACTGAAGAAGATAAACAATTACAAATGGAAGTAGCCGCGAGTACCTCAGCCATGTTCAATATATTATTATATCATCCTTTTTCCTGCGTCTTACAATGAACCGTCCATTTTATTATTATTACTCACAAAAACATACATACTGAGGCCGTCCTGGCACAGTGGCACAGCGTGTGAGTGTAACGGCGATGCTTATGAGTTTGATTCACGCATATTATTACTGTTATATTAATATTTTAATTTCATCGCTTTTTTAACAATATTAAAGGCGTCATTAAGTTCCGCCACTCAACACATAATATCTACAAAATCACATATCGAAATCTATCTTCGAAATTTAGATGAAAAGTGGGAAATGAGCTGTGTTAGCACTAGGTTCCCTCTGCTTACCGTGCTATATGCGGGATACAGCGTGAAGCTAAAAAAACCACAAAAGCTTACTAGTAAACACTAATAATATAAAAATAATATTATGTAAAATTTCACACTATAATAAATATAATATCATAGTATTAAAAATAGAAAGTTACAAATATAAGTATGTCACTTTCACGCTTATTAGTATCGCTATTGCTGTTTCACTCGCACATTTGCTTGGAAGTGAAAGCATCACATTAAATGAAACCACAGTTTTAACTACTCTATAGAAGCCTAATATAAATCAGAAAAAAATAAATTCCCAAAAATGAAAAAGTTATTTTTTCAAACAAAATAAATAATAAAATTGTCGTTATAAAATAAAACGCCATTTGTAAGGACGATGCACGCACACATAAACCTATCAAAGGAACACCGCCGCACACGCCTCATTCCGAAATCGAATCTTAGGTATTAGCAATAAAGTTCAAAGTTGTTTAACCTTTAGTAGTATTTTTGTAGTAGTAAGTGTTTACGTTATTGGGATCTATACGTAATCGCGTCACACGAAATGCAGGTATGGATAAAAATCGTGAAATGAAAAAAAAATCCTACGTCCAAACTGTTGAGGCATCTTGATTAATTTCTTTAGGTATAGGCTTGGAATATTTTACCCTATATGTTGTTTCCGTAAATGGAGCGCTGCCTCTTCCACCCTGTAATATAGAATAATTGCTACCCGCATTTACACTTACTATTAATATAAGAGAACACCGTACTCAGAGTGAATAATTTAATTTTAATTGACATTTCATAGATTTTTTCCATTTAATCTGTATTTGAAAAAATGTTTATAGTTTTTTAATGTTTTTCTATAAGTGTAGAGTAACAGTTAAAAAATTAAAAAATCTATAATTACAATTATTATTTAAAATTATGGATTTAAATGCTTTTTATGGCTCTGAGTGTGGCTGTAATTATAGAAGAGTACAAAATAGATAATTAAATTAATATTTTAATTATTAACTACAAAGATTTTTTCCGTTAATTGAAAATAATAATGTCACGGCAATTCAAAATCCTTAGGTCTTCTAATCTAAAGTTATTTCTAAATATTGTTTAATTATTAGTTAAATCATTGTTTTTTTTATAATTTTAAGTCATACATAAGTACATGTAACAAGCATTTATATGTGATTTTAAAAAAATATATTTAAAACTCCTACAAGCAAAAAAATTGCTAATTAGTTATAAGAGTAAGCTCAAATTTATCACAAATTCCAAAAACGCTTTGAAAATTCTAAATATTTATTATAATAAATATTTATATTAACTTTAATTGTGATTAGTCAGTTAAGTATGTCTATATACAATCAATCAATCGAAAATACAATAGTGAAAATGAATTTTAATCGGTTAAGCCGTTTCTGAAATTAGTGTACCGTGCACAAACGCCCAGACAGACAGACAAAACTTTTAAAAATCATTGTTTGCGATACTACAACGTTTTTTAAATATGCCACTAGTAATGGTTTTTCTCATATATCTTCCATGTTATTTGTAATTATAATAAAAAGGAAATTTGTTGATGTTGTCTGTATAAATTTTATTTTATATCTTAAATCAGGCTTTGATGGATAATTGTTAAAAAATACTTGCAAATTTTTATCTGAAAAAAAAAAGAATATTTAAAATTTGAATCAGATTTCATTAAATTTAGATCAATAAAAATCGTGTTCAGTATAGCCAGTTTTTTTTGTAATAAGATCTAACTGACTGTCATTAATTTTAGATAAAATAGACTGTACAAAAAAACGTCCTATTTTAATTGAATTACTCTACAGGGTGGAAGTGTAAGCACCACTAAACCCCAGTTTTAACTACTCTATATAAGTCTATTACAATTTTTTTTCCCAAAAATGAATAAGTGACGTTTTTAAACAAAATAAATAATAAAATTGTTGTTGTTATATAAAACGTTGTAATTTGTCAAGAACGGCGCACGCACACATAAACCTATCAAAGGGAAACCGCCGCATACGCCTCATTCCGAAATCGTAGGAGTATGTGTTGACGTTATTGGTATCTATGCGTAACTGCGTCACACGAAATATAGGTATGGATAAACATCGTGAAATGAAAAAACATCCTACGTCTGAACTGTTGAGGTATCTTGATATTTTTTTTTAGGTATGTGTTTAAAATATTTTACCCTATATGGGGTTCCCGTAAAAGGAGCGCTGATACTTCCACCCTGTATATATATTTAATATGTAGGTATATTTTTAATTTAATAATCTATTTCTTCACATAACAGATAACAAATATATACATATGGAGATATCATAAAAAATATGATAATTTCTTTGGACTTATTTCATTGTTCCTATAAATAATAAGTAGTTTTTATTTATTTTTGTACCTTGGAAGGGTTATGTTTTAGCGCGTATGTATATAAGTAATAGTTAAGCCAGTCAACCGATCTTGATACGTCGCATGATTGTTTGGTTTTTTGTTTTGCTTATGCAGTTGTTAAAATTTAGTAATAAACGTAAGCAACGAATATATCAATAATTAAACGCCAGTTGTACTGTAATAAGAATATTTATCCTAATGTTCCTTTATAATTATTAACTATTTACCTATTTTTTATATATTGTTGTAGATAAAAAATGATATACAGCAAATGTGATAACAAATTATCAATGTTTTAAAATCAAGCATTATTTTTAGGCTTAAATGTTTAATTTATTGGAAAATTGAAAATAATAAACAATTTGATTAAAGTGAATTCGTTTTTTTTCTTATGATGCATTAATATTCATAAACTGAGCGTAAATTGTACTATATTTTCTTTAGCTTGACGCTTTATCCCTTACATAGCAATGAACACAGAGCAAATCTGGGAACCTAGTGTTAAGACACTCCATTCCCGATTTTCCGCTGAATTCTTAATATATTGTGTTTAGTGGCGGAACTCAACACCGCCCTTTGCCTCATTATCAATGCTAGGAAATGGAAATATTCAATATATTTACTCGAACCCACAACAGTAGTTAATGTCGAAAAAATACTGATTTTTAAGCATTCATCATATTTTTTATTAATATGTATATTCATTTACAAATACTGAAAGAAAAGTTCCGTAAATGCGATTTCAACTGTTGTTTAAGATTTTTGAACAAAATAAAAAAAAATCAAAATGCGGGAGTTAATAAATAAATAATTCAGCTTCACCTGTATCCCGCATACAGCAGGGTAGGAGGGAAACTTGTGTTAAGACACGCTGTTCCCCACTTTCCTTTTCTTACAGTGTGAGCAACACTTTATAAATAAATAAAACAATAAACAGAAATTAAATTTCAATTTTATTTGCGAGATTACATAATTTCTTTCACAAAATCATAATATTAGAAGAAAAAAAGAACTATTCATTTTTTTCCTGTTAAATATTAACAAAATGAATTCTCCATAACGTTTTGACAAACAAAATAACCTTCTTAAATATACAAAATCTACTTTAATCATTAATTTACATTAGCTAACGGCGGAGGGAATAGCAAATTCGATTTCAACTTTGAAAGAATAAAAAAAAAAAGCATTTGAATATTATAAAATAGTACATTAGATTCAAATCTGCACTCTTATTTTTTAATGTACCGAGTTAAAATAAAAAAAAATAGATTAAAATAAATAACTTATGGCAACAGATGGGCTGTATAATGTATATTATAAAGAAATATTATGCATGGGAGGTACAAAAACTAAAAAAAAATTAAAAATGGGAAAAAAGTGGTTGCTTAAAAATGGGAAAAAAGTGCTATGAATAATATTCATTAAGTTTCATTGCTTTATCAAATTTTTAACATTAATTTTGCATTTAACAAATGAATTACATACATACATGAAATTTATTTAAATTCAAAGCAAAATCACCTCCGCCATACAAAAATTCCGACCAAAGCCGCGCTCTAGTATTAATCTAACTTAATTATTATATACATTTATTTATTCTATTATTATATACGTGTTGAGTTGGCATCATATAAAAAAAAATAAACCTACATTTAAATTCTTCATTTTGTATTATTTTTTACATGAATTGCACAATTAGAGGAGATAGCGTAGTTTTAAGACTCTCCATTTTCTGTCCATTTAATGATGTGCTAAATGAAGACTATTAACGTTAAGTAGTAACTTTACATTAATATGGCTTATACATCAGAATAACACATAGGCTGCAATTAAATAACTATAGCCTATGTGTATGTGAAATATTTCTATAATTTGGCTATAATATAAAAAATATTTTAAGTAAAAAAAAACAATAATTTATTGTTATGAAGAAACAATAGATTTAATTAGGTGGTTAGTAGCAAATATTTATATAAAGTTATTTTTTTAAGTCAAATTCGACGTTCAGTAATATATACGTATTTAGGCTGCATTAAAATAGTGTCATATATATAATATAATATTATTTTTAAAAATATGTATTATGCCCATTTTCTAGTGAAGCCAAAAATTTAAGAGGGCCTTAATTTGGTAAGGGCTTTTACTTTCAATCACTTCCAAACACATTTTTCTTGTTTTTGACACATTACATTTTGGATAGCGTAACCCAACGTCGCACTATACTAATTAAAAATATGATGCCAACTTAAAACTTACTTACTTAATTCGACAACTTTTTAAGGCAATTATCTAGGTATTTATTATAAAAATGAAGGTACAAAATGATCTATTAAAAACTATCAAGCAGATGTCGCATAATGTGAATATAGAACATTTTAAGCAGAAAACTGTCTTATTACTAGGTTTTACTCTCCCTGGCGTGAAGTTTAATTTATTTAAAGAAACTTTGAGTTAAGCAGGATTTGAACCCACATCCTTCTGGCATAACCTAGCACTCAAGTAAGTTAATATTTTTAGTTTTCTATGAAAGAATGCAATTTTAATTTAAAAAAATGAAAATATGATTAAAGGACAACAAATCGTTTAATTCTCTCGAGTGCTTTGGACAGTGAGCAGGTTATAATATAAATCTTATTACATACAAAGAAAAAATTGTGTTCAATAAATTAAAAATCCAAAATGTCTAAACAACACTTATCACTGGTTTTAGAAAACGTATCAACATATTACTATATTCACAATATTATAACATTCTGGCTACTTCTCTATACTATGGCTTATATCTTTTAACAGTAGTTTGATTGTTAAAAAATTATCTAAAATAATCAAAGAAAATGTTTTTTAATTTGTGAAAAAAATAATATTTTTAATAGAATATTTAACATTATTATTTAAAATGAATATTGTTATCGTACTCAAATACGTCAATTGTTACTAAACTAACATTAAATCAATTCAATTGTCTGTCTAACAATCAATGTTCTAAACAAGGGGTAAAAAGAGGAGAGCAGTGGCAGCATCAGATTTTTTCTAGCTCTTCATTTAAATTAGAATAAAATAAATAAGATATGCACTCAACAAATCGTACGTGACGCTTAGAATTTCGATTTCCACTCGAATTTTCTCGCTGTGGTAACAAAACACCTAAGCAATATCTAGAAAAATAGCGTAGAATATAATAAGCGCGTGGGAAACAGGTCGTCTTAACACTAAGTCCCCTTTGCACCCTATTCAATGCGGGATACAGCGTGTAAATAAAAAAAGTCTCAATTAAACACTAAAGAACATCTCGAGAGTACAATTACAACTAATTCCTAACAACCAAACTATCGTCATAAGACAGAGTAAAAAAAATCTACAATTGAGTTTGCAAAATTAAATGATATTGTGCATATTTTTCTATACAGGTACAAATAACACATCAGTCTGGGTTGTATGAAAATTACCGGAAAAGAATCCACTACCATCAAAACTAACATGGCTGTTCATTCATAATCTTTTAAATTTTTTCCTAAATAACTTAGTAGTAAGTTATTTATACTAAAAATATACATTATCGAGACAATTATATTTGAAGCACTTACATACATACATATAAATATATATATAAAGAGAAAAAACAAGATTGTACGAATCGTTTAAATCATACAACCTATTTTACCGCAAAAACCTTTTCATAGACAAAGTATTAATAAAACTAAATATATATAATATACAATTTATATTGAAGACAAGAAATAACCTAGTTGTCATTCAGTCCTGTTTTTCTTTTCGTTTTAATAACAAAAATTTAAAAGTCTAATGACGGATGAGGCGGTCGTGGGTTCGACGGTGACGTTAGGTATTAAGATACAACACATAATGTCTCGAAAATAGGGCAGAGAGTAGGGAATGGAGTATCTTAACATTGGGTCTTCTTTGCTTATCCTGATACAGTGTGAAGCTAAAATAAAATGCAATGCTACACTATCAAAATAAGGTCCAAAATAAATATATAAGAAAAAAAATATAATATTAGCAAAACAAGGAATGTCTCTAGACAGAACAGAAAGTGGAGAGTGGAGTGACATGTGTTATGTAAATTCTCTTTAACCTTACATAGATATTTATATCAAAATTTGGACATTTAAAAACAGAAAAGGTTAGACATACATAATAATATATTAACTGAAAAAACTTTTTCATTGCATATATATTTCTTTAGCTTCACGCTGGATATAGCAGGGTGGGCAGTGGAAACCTGGGAACGTAGTGTTAAGACACTCGGTTCCCTACTTTCCGCCAAATTCGTGAGGCATTTTGTGTTGAGTGGCGGAAATCAACGCAGCGCTTTCCCTCATTACTAGAGCGAGGAAATGAAAATATTGCATATCCATATGCTGTAGAGCCGCACTATATAAATATAATCAGCTTCACGCTGTATCCCGCATACAGCAGGGTAGGCAGAGGGTAGCTTGTGTTAAGACACTCTGTTCCCCACTTTCCACCGAATTTTAGATTTATTTAGTGTTGTGTGAAGGAGCTCATCGCCACGCTTTGCCTCGACACTAGAGTGAAGTAACGGAAATATACATTTAAATAAACATTTTATATCCTTGAGTGAGAAATAAACCCACAACCAGTCGCGTTTATAGTCACATTTTGTGCCCCCGCGTCACGATTGGGCCCATATCCACAAAAAATATATGTTAAAGGGAATCAAAAATGTGACATTTTAATAATCGCAAAATACTTTATACTATGAAAAGTATTACCAAATACATAAAAATCAATCAAATAATATTTATAATATTTACAAATTAAATTATTTATGCACCATTTCTTAATAACGTTTTAGCAAAAAGGGTTGCCAGTACAAAAAAATGTAACAAACTAATTAAAAAAGATTTTCTTTATTAGAAGAAAACATCCTCCATTAAGTGTTAATTAAATTTTAATTAATTTTTTAGGGTTAACTTTTTTATTTTTAAATAAAAAAAGGTTTATTTTTAAATAAAAAAACCTTAAAGTACTGGAATACATATAATACTACATTCTTCTTGTTTTCATCACAAAAATAAAATAGGGTCGAATTGATAACCTCCTTTTCTTATAGAAGAAAGTTTAAATTAAGACATTTTTACATATTTTTTAAGGGCAATGTTTCATATTTCAAATTAATATAATACTTCAACTAGATTTTTTTATTTATATTCATGTCATATACATATTATATAAAAGAGTCCCTATATTAGTACTGACAACCCCAATCGAACTCCATGCCACCAATTAACTAAAGAAGCTTATTCAACATTAATATTACAAATCTATTAATATAATTGAAAGTATCTAAAATCAACAATATCTGTAAATAAAATGTTTTAAAATGCAAAATTTTGACTTTTAAATAAATGTCTGTAGACTGTAAATGCAATGGTTGTGGGATCAGTTCCTAATTGGCAAAAAAAATACTTCTAATTTCCTGCCCTTGTAGCACAACGCGCGGCGTTAAATTACGCAAAATACATAATAGAAGTTAATAACATTTCATATACAGATATTATTAAAAGATACAAATTTTCATTATTATGCTTTACCCCACCGCCTGCGGTAAGATCATCAGTCTGTACATAGAAAGCTTAAATAGCAATTTTAAGTCACAATTATTCGAAACTTGACATGTTTCGACAAGTTTCATTTGCAAGAATCGAACCTGCAGATAGCAGAGGCATTTACTAAGACTTCATTAATTTTTTTAATGTCAATCATGATTATAACCCATTTTGTATGAATTTATATACATAGTCCTTTTTATTTGATAGATGTTATATCCTCTTATTATTTGGCTGTTCTTTGGCCAAGTTTGACATATTATGTCAAATATTAAGTAATTGACATTTAATCTGTCACTGTTTTTTTTAACCAATATAACCATAAAATGTAATATGAATGCAATTCTTCCATTATTAAGAACTTTCTATTTAATCTATATGTCATGTATCTAAAATAAATTGAGCAAAAAGTATTAAAAAGAAAATTATCTATAATATATTTTTTTATTTAAAATTTCCCAATTAAAATATTATTATAAAATGTTGTTTTATAATTATTTATATTATGCTTATGTTTTTTTATCTGTAAGTTGCAAAGGCACTCAAAATTTTATTTCTATCTTTCACAATATTATTTAACAATTTCGAAGTCCGAAACTTTGCTATAATTAAAAAAAACGGTTATTATGATTTTCCAAACACAGGAAAATATTTTGCTGGCAATAAAAAAAAACAATTGAATCCATGCATCTTGGAATCTACTCAAGCTCTTTAGCCACTTAAACCAAATATTATTAATCAGCTATGAAAATAGTGTGGTTTGATTAGCTAGAAAGCCTAAATAGGTTTTCGATGAAGCATGGATTTTTTTTTATGTTTCTTAAAATTATCCTTTTCTTAATGACTTTTGACGTTTTCCACATTCCTTAATTTAGTATATAAAATGCTTATATTATGCATATTTTATTGTTCACAACGAAATTTATATTCTATTTTGAGTTTTTCTTTATGTAAGCATAAAAAAATAATAAAATGTTATTATTCAACTATTAAAAACCAGTAATTTTCATTTATATAATTATATTATACATATTAGGAAGACTAAAATAAAATGTCAAAAACTTATTATTGGTTAGTATTACATTTTTTTTAAATTCTCTTTATAATGGTATCATTGCCACATCATTCAAAGCCAATTTGGCCAATATAATCTCATGTTCAATATTTAATTTTTAATCTGTATCAAAATTTCATTTGACAGATCTAAATCTATGTATTAAGATTAAACATTACATTACTTAATTTATACATTTGTGCTATATCCGTACAAAAATTGTAAGTCCATAAATTTTCAATATCCAAATACCTTCAAAAGACAACAAATTTACTTCCAAATAACACTTAAGAAGAAGACCAAAGATATTGAAAATTTCCTAATCAAACGCACTCTTGTCTGTAATATCCGATCACTGATCAACATCACATCTTCTGTCACTAACACTAACTATTATAATCCTTATCACATCTGTCATCGTGATCCCAATATTTCTGATTCCGTGGAACTTCCGCAACATGCCTTCTCGGTGGAGTTTTTGAATCTTCCCCACTATTTCTTCTATTTGCCCTACCTGGATTCGATTGCCTGGACTCCCTCGAACTTCTTGAGGCCGATCTAACCTCACGCTCTTTTTCTTCCTCATTTAAACTATCTTTAGATCGAGTCCAACTTTTTTTATTCTTATTTGCATCTTCTTTGATCTCATTTTTATCTTTCCTCCAGTTCTCTACTGGCTTTCTTGTATTTGAGGTTTTTTGGACTTCATTATTCACTCTTTCCGGCATATTTGGCCTTGGCTCTGTATACTGTGGAATGAATTCTGGAGCATTATAGTTGGGTGTTTGAAAACTTTGTATATACGCTCCATCACCTTGTTGCAAATAGTTAACATACGGTTCTTGGTAATTATAATTTGGCGGCGGATAATTCGGAGGCATTACTGTAGGATTAAAGACCTCACCTTCCTCTTTTTTCTCTTCCTGCCTCCACGAATTTAAATCGTATCTCTTATTTAGATTACTTTTTATAGTCCAAGTATCAAAGCTCTCTTGCGACAACTGCTCCTGTCTTAATAGTCCAGCTCCAGCCCCTAATATGGGTCTTAGCTTAGGCTTGGCATCCTCATCTTGATTTAAGTTAATTTGAGACAGATTCTGCCCCACATCTGTTTCTTCTTTTTTTTTCCACGACCCATATGAAACCTCACTGAAATTATCATCTGATGTCAAATCTAAATGAGCTGCATAGAACTGCTGCAAAGTGTTTGGTAACGGCAGAAACTTATTCAAACATAGATCCGCGGATAGTAAAAGCCAAATAATGCTGACAGGTGGTGGTGTTAGGAGGCGCAGTCTGATTGATATTGATAGGTCATCCAGTTCTTGAGCTAACACTGATAGAAGTTCCCGACCATTTTGCATGAGCTGTTAAGAAAAAAAAAGATTTTAATATATAAATTTTATTTTAATATATACGTGTAGCATATGACAAATTTGTGACATTTGGATGCAAAAATGTTTATTAATAGCTACTGTTTTCATATACATTCATTGTAATTTCTTTGTAAATACTGAGTATTAAAAATGTATTTTTTTTATAAATGATGAAATAAGCTTCTCATTATAATGCAAGCTCGTTATAATTGAGGCTAGTTGTGGTGCAGGAGACAAGCGTGTGACTGTTAAATGTGATAGTTGTAGGTTCGACTCAGGGAAATTAATTTAATATTTTAATAATTTATTTAATATTTTCGTTTCCTCGCTTTAATAACGAGACAAAGAGCGGAAAGTAAAAAACGGAAGTGTGTCAATGGAGAACGGAGTGTGAACACTAGGTTCCCAGGTTCCCTCTGCCTCCTCTACGCTGCTATAAACGGGATATTCACTACGAAATAAATAAATCAAAACACAAAGCGCTTACGCTTACTCATTATACATTAACGTGATCACTCACCTGAGTAGCAAGACTTCTATGAGCTCTCAGATCATCACTTGCTAATAAAGCTCTCATATATTGTAGTAGTGGGTTTGCTAAAATGTGCACTTTGTTGCCATTGCATAGGCGGGCCTCTGAAATTTATAAAAAATACACAATTAAATTAAGGTTTTTTAAAAAAAAAGCTTCATGTTTTTCTCGCTCTGCAGGGTAAACAGAGAGAAACCAATGTAAAACTCTCCTTTTCCCACGTACCGTCTTATATTGGAGTGCTGGAATTTGGCGGCCGTTGTGCCCTTACGCTACAGCGGCCTCAAGTGTGTAATTAAAACTAGCGACACAAATCTGACTTTGCCAAATTATATAATACATTTTATATAACTCATATTTTTTTTTAACTTAAAAAAAGTAATATATAAAGTTGAAGTTCAATAATGATGAATGAATACTTTAGTTAAAAACTGTTTTGTGTCAACGCCCACAAAAAAAATACAAATATACATTAAAATAAACTGTACTTATTAAATTTATTTAAATTTTGTGTATGCGTGTGTGTCTCATATAATACACACACACATATATGCTTGTGTATGTATTATATGAGAAGATTATCAGTTTCCTCATATGTGATGCCTTTTAACCAATTCACAGCAATACGCTTACAAACTTGGAGACAACGAGGGTATATTTTTTATAAATTTTATAGGAACTATATCCTACACGGTGAACACGTAAAAAAATGTTTTATATGTCACGGTTGATATATAGTAACTCCTATAGTAATTTAAAAAAATAGAGGATCCGCCACATGCCATGCACGGCGGTTGGGGCTGAGCGAAATTTTGCCTATAATTTTGCGATATTTTCTGTTTTGTCCGCACGCGCTAGGTTATGTTAGTCAAAGTTCAATCTGTTCACGTGAATTTCAAAACGTTGGGACACATTTTGACCATTTACTCAAAAACTACAATTACAATTATCACCAAACTAGATTAGGCCAGTCGTGGTGCAGCGAATCCCCACTCGAGGAGATGAAATATTTACTTAAATTTATATTTCCATTTCTTCGCTCTGGTGTTGAGGCAAAGCGCGGCGTTGAGTACTGCCACTCAACACGCAATGCCTCCAGAATCCGGCAGAAAATAGGGAACGAAGCGTCTTAAAATTTTGTTCCCTCTGCCTACCTTGCCGTGTGCGGGATACAGCGTGAAGCTGACTAAACTAGGTTTGCTGTGCTCACCGTGCGTCCACAAGGTTCCTGCTAAATTTCATATTACTATAGAAATAAAATACTGGTAAAGTAGGGAGAAATTTATGTCGCGTTTACCATCTGCTTATGCCACTGAGCCACGACGGCATCTAAGTTCACTTTATATATAAATCTTTGTTCTAATAAAAATATATATTAATATTAAGCTGTGTAACAAATAAAGTATTAAATTAGATTAAAGATATTTTTCTACCTGCAAAATAATCACCCATCAGGTTGGCTGCATTAATCAAATATATTGGATTTGATCGCTCTAGCACATCCAATTCTGTAAACACATTAATTTTTTAATATTCATTTTTTTTACCTGGGATCCTAACCCTAATATGGAGAATTAGAGTGCCTCACACTCTAACTTTAAAATTTTCATATGTTTTTTTAATAAGTATGAATTAAACTTAAATTAAATACCCCCAACACAAAAAGCTTTATACTTAAAGCTACTTTAAGTTTACTTTGCGTTTTACTACTGTAAATAAACAATTAGGAAAAGCTAATAATCTGTAATCATGGCTAAGAAAACTCTGGTGGAATTAAGTCATTTAAAAAAAAAAGAAATCCAAATCGGTTCTACCGTTTGGGAGCTAGCATGCCACAGACAGAGATACAGACACCCATATCCACAAAATAAAAATCCAACACGCAACTCACTAGTAAAAGTTCCCTGCATAACAACATTCAACAATGCAGCTCTTAACAACTGTTGCCTCTGTTGTCGCGTGAAGGAGGCACCGACGGCGGCCATCTTGCGCGACGTAACTGAGCTCTGCAACGCCGCCGCGCGGAAACTGGCGAACGCCTGGCTGATGGGTGCAGGTTCATATTTGTATATCATTGTTGAGGATAACGGATGGATATACTGATGTGGTTTTCGGAACAATAAAGTTTTTAGAGTATGAATGCTATTTTAAGGAAAATTATCAAAGTTATAATGAAAGCAACGGATAAATAAAAGGAAAGTATACGATGTGAGAGAAAAGGATGAGTAAAATAATATAGGTATATACTAAAATCACTGAAAAACTATGTACTTTAGCATATTCATATACACATATATTTTTACCCTTCACCCATTTTAGCATTTGGGTACGGAATCCATAACCTGAAGTTACAGCCAAAACAATAAAACATTTATTTTACAGATATTTTTATTATTTAAATAAATCACTTTATATTGAAATATCTTCTTGTTTTATGAACTAATTGAAACAAAACTAATACTAAATGTTAAGGGATGTTTCCCAAAATACAAAAGTAAAAAGTGCATTCTACTCGATTAAGCCATTTCTGAGATTATCGTGCTCAAATGCACAGACAAATAGACAAAAAAATAAAAATAATTGTTTTGGGTTCTATTACTTTGATGAATGCCCTGCCATGCCCCATGTACAGACAGTTACTTAGTTTTATTATATGTATAGACTATATAAATATGTATACATACATACATATGCAGAGTGTTTAAGTTGTGACTCAACACAAATTGACATTAACTTTCATACACTTATTAGTCAAATCAAGGGATATATACATCTTTATACCAAACTTAAAAACTACTTACTGTAATCTTGTTTCATCGGGACACATGTTTGTGACTGTAGTTTCAAAGTGTCTTAGTTTCCTGTTAAACTGTATACCGTCTTCGCCCGGTGAGAATTGTTCCAACTGTAAAATCATTAAAATAAAAAATAAATAAACTTGTTAAATACCATACTGTAATATGTGTCATTTTGATTAATCAATTGAAAGCATGAAGAATAGCGACGTGAAGGTAAAAACATATTTTTTAAGTTTCCTCTCTGCCTACCACGTTATAAGCGCAGTGGCGTAGCTGGGGGGGTGCGAGCGGTGCAGTCGCACCGGGCATTAAAAGGAAAGGGGCATCAAAGTCGATCAATTCTTCAAATTTTTTTTCAATCAAGAATCAAGAAATGTACAAGAAAAATGAGAGAATGAAAATGAAAAATACAATCTCGCTATCATGTCAATCGAACATGAACTAGTTGATACTATTGATTTTGAAAATGTGATTAATGACTTTGCTATTCAAAAAGCCTGTTGTCTGTGTCTATTTTTTAATTTTTGCAATAATTTTTACCAAAATCTAATGTTATAACTTATATATAGTTATTATACTTTGAAAGCAATAAAAAATTATATATCTACTCTATTGTGTTTTGAAATCTGAAATTATTTTGACCATTTTAAAGGTCATCAAGTCCTAAGCTGCACCAGGCAGCAAATATCCTAGCTACGCCACTGTATAAGCGGGATACAGTATGAAAATAAAATAAAATAGACTTTTGCAGGTTCAATGTCATTGAAATAATTATTTTCTAATTCAATAAAATGTTTCATTGAGCCAATCATCCTAAAAATGGAGAAGGGAATGTTTTAACACTCCATTCAGTAAGCGTAAAATACATCAAAAGTTAAAGCAACTAAAATCATATACCTACTGATATCAACATTGGTGCAAATTGCTCATACACATGCTCATAAAAATTCTGTAAGGGAATCATCTTTTTTCTTCTAATTTTTTACAGGTTCTCCTTCATTATTCCCCAGTCTGAGGTCGTCGTAACGGAGGGGCACAAGTGTGTGGATGTGAGTGCGACGGTTGTAGGTTCGATTCCCAATCGGAGGAATGAAATATTTAATATTTTCATTTCCTCGCTCTTTCAACAAGGCAAAGTGCGGCGATGAGTTCCGGCACTCAACTCACAATGCCTTGAGTATTCGATGGAAAGTGGAGAACAAAATGTCTTAACACTAGGTTCCCTTTGCCTACTCTGTTATGTTTAGGTTACTGTGTGAAGTTAAATAATAAAATAAGCCTACCAAAACCAACAACGGTGCAAATTGCTCATCCACATGCAGAAGTTCAGCGAGACAATCATCTTCTTTCTTCTCATCTTTGACAGGTTCTTCATCATCATTCTCCACTCTTGTCTCTGGAAAGACGTGTTTGACTATTTACGATGGATTAATTTATTCTATACTTATATGATGATGGTACAGTTTGGTCATGAGTCGTGGTCACCATGAAGTAAGCTGGATTTTTCTTATTTTTGATTATTTTTTTTTGGCGTAAAAGTTCAACGTCAAAGCCGTATTTCAAGGCAACCACGACTTTTCGACCGTACTGTATTTAACATTACGATAGAACAATACGGTTGATGGGTCGTAGCCGCCCGGAAGTTAGCTTTTCTGAACTTTTGCGAATTGTTCACTCGCGTTCAGGGAGAAAATAATGAAATGTAAAAAAATCCTTCAATCAAATCTGCATCCTAAAATTAATGCGGCCGTTTAGTGCTAACTTCAAGGCGGCCACAACTCCGAACCCGTTTCGTAAAGTGATTTCTAATGAAGATTGAAGCGTGGAGAGTCTATGTCTTAGCATACAGTGTGTCACGGAATGTCTCAACTCTAGATTTCCTTTGCTTACCCTGCAGCGCTGCCAGATCTCCTGAATCTGGCGGGACGTTCTGATTTTAAGCCCAAAATTTAAATGTCCCTGACTTTGAAAATTCTTTCTTAATTACGTAATTTTTTTAAATAACTTTCTAACAATTCCAGAGATAATATTTACGCTTTTGTCCAAGACAAAATCTGGCAACGCTGTTATCCTGCTATACGGATAAAGCGTGAAGTTCATTGTTGTTCTTTTGGGGATGAATGAGTGTATATGAACGGGTACAAGTTTGAGGAGAATGAATGAGTTTAAGTGTGTGTGTCCACGTATTTTTTTACATACACATATAAAAAAATAAAATGACGTGGCCACAGTACACCCATAGACAGACTAATTCTTCTACTCTCTTCAGTCATCAGTGGCTCTCGTCAGTCATGTGTGTGAATGGTTAGTCACTCATTCACACACATTACTACATACTAGTAAGAGTAAACAAAACAAACAAACAAAAACACTATCTTGCGCACCACGTCCTTATTACGAGAGCCACTGATGACCGACGAGAGTAGAACATTCCATGCAGTCGCATGGAATGAGCGAATTTAATATGAAAGATGAGTTTTAAAATGCATACAGTACAGTTGACGTATCGTTGCAGCCCTGAAGTTTGCTAAAGATGCTTAAGCAGATATATATTCAGTATTTTTCTTACTTTTCATTATTTTCTTTCCGAATAAACAATGCGCAGAAGTTTTAACTTAAGTTTGGCTGTGGTTGTCAACCGTACTGTAACCACAATAAAGTTAAATTTTAAGATATAATCAAATGATTCCTAAAAACCATTAACTATTAACATTACTTTTTTTATATTTCTTCACTAACCTGTAGCCCTGGGGCTAAGCTCCGCTAGTGTTCTAGCCGCATTGATCTCCTCATAATCGTCGCCTGGACGGGTCTCCCGAGCCGGTGGTGGTAGGTGATGACGCCCTGTGTACCCGCGACCGCGTCCGGAGGACATTTTGTACTGGAATTATTTTAATAAAAACTATTATTTCTATTTCTATAATATTAAAAAATAATTGTCTATAAATTCAAACATGCTTAAAGTTTTTATTATATTGTAGACAAATTATGTAGACTCTGTGTTATTTTGATGTATAATCTATATAATTGTAACGTTTCATCTAAGTCTGATCAGTAGATTTTGAGTGAAATTGGAAGAAATATCCATCTTCACAATGTTTCATCTGACATTGTGTAGTGAGTGTAATCATATCATGTCCAACTACCAATACAAGGAAATGAAAATAATTCATTCCCCAGATTGAGAATTGAACCCCTAACTATTGTGCTTTCAGATAGACACTGTGCCGTAGCCACACAACCTCATGTGAATAATTGTAATTATCCTGCTCTAGCAAGACAAAACACAGCATTAAATTTAGCCACTCCACAGGCAATTTCTTGAATGCAGACAGGAAGTAAAACATAAAATGCTTTGACATTAGTTTAACTCTGTGTATTCTGATAAGCATATGTTCCCAACATATGAAATTAACAATGCAGTTTAATTTTACAAAGAACAACAAAGTTAAGAGACAGAACTAAGACTTTTATCTTATTAAACACAGTAATTGTTATTTTTTTACTTTATTTTTTTATGACTTTATGTACTAGATTTAGCACCACCATAAGCAAACACTATTTCAAAATAGAAACTGTAAATTATTGAACCAATTTTACAAAATATGAATCACCATATATTTATGATGTTACACAGAAATTATTCCATATTTAAACTACCATGTTAATAACTAAATTTATCATACTTAAGCTTAAAAAATTAAGATTTGTCAATGTTTTAACTGAGAATTGCCATATTTATGTTGATAATGTAAATTTTAAGTTTGGTACATTGTGGTTATAATTTACTGCCTTTGTGGTTTTGGTTGTTTAAAATGAAAGCTAGAAACAACAAAGTTATCCCTACAGAAACATTAAAAAACGTGTGTAATCTGTAAATAGCCTTAATCTATACATTTTAACTGTAAATTATCATTTTTTTTAAAGTGTAGCTGCCCTGCTATAATCTTACAATCAAAAATATTTGTTTAAGATAACAGCAGCTGACATTTCTTAGGTATTTTTACAATACTTTTTAAGGTCATGTGTAACTTCACACGTTTGTCGACTGTTTACACAATAATTTAAGTTCAATTATCATATTTACCCGTCGTGAATAAAGAAATATTTACTTACTTGATTTTATAAAATAATCCTGAATGATGATATACCATAAAACTGACACTATATGTCAACGCTTTTTTATCAATGAAAAACAAAGTTATTTACGACGAACGACGCATTTAAAAATGACACAGGCATAAATGAAAATTTTAAGGAAATCCACTTCATGTTTAATTTATATTGTCTTCAAAAAATCCTAACACGTTTGAGATATTTAAAATTAATTCACACAGTCCACCGGTGGTTTGATGACGAATTTTGAAAAATAAGGTTTCTTTATTGATTACCACGCCATTGTAAATTGAAACTTATATATAAGATAAAATACTTATCTTGTAACAAATTAATTCAATTGAGTTTACTCACCAGTAATTTATATTTAAAAACAGTTTTTGTTAGTTATTTATTTCCTGGTTGTTTCACGTAGCGTAGCGGTTGTCATGCATTTCATTTCCATATTGGCGACGCTAGTGATTGGAAACTGTTGCCACAGATAGCTTATTTTGCAATGATATGTATAAAAAAATAAAATTACAATTTGTAAAAAGAGTCGATATATATTTTATACAATTTCATAAATGAATGAAATATTATTAATTATTCTGATAAAAAGAAAATAAATATATCAATACATCTTCAACAGCATTATTAAATCAATTTTGTTTCAAGTTTAAAGTTTTGCTCAAATTTAATTCATGATCAAAATATTTTTTGATAACATAAAATGTTAATTTTAATATGAGATATTCGTATTAATACCAATAAGACTTCTAATTAAAATTAATAAGGAACAATGTCCCTAAATCGTAAAAGCAATTAAAGTGAAAAATTATAATTAATAGTATTTTAATAACATAAAACCTTAAACTCAATTAATTATATCATATATAAAAGTGAAATACATTTATTTATTAATTAAAAAAGAAAGAAAAAGATTTATAAAGAATATTTCGATCGACGTAACAGAAATTGACATTTCCGTTTTTTATACGACAAAGTGTGGAGGGGAGCGTGTTTCGGTCGCACAGTAGGAGTATCAATTTCGCAGATTTTTCAAATATAATGTAATTTGTGAAACGTATATATCTTATAATTTACTTCATGTAACTATTTCTAATAGTATTTTATTAATTTATATTATTCATTAAACGATTTTAATTGGATATTTCGGGTTTAAAGTCCATCGCATCTTAAATTATCGACAGTGCGCTTCTGATAATTGTTTTTATTATTGATATTTTCTATTTTGGATTCACAAACGAAAATGGTTGCCTAAATTTTCCATAATAATTTGAAAAACCGTACTTAAACGTAATATTAGCTTTATTAAGTGAATAACCATTGATATAGTGAGATTTTTAATTAATAAATTTTGTATACAACACATATTAATATCTAATAAAAGATAGCAAGATGTCTGACGGTCATATAGAAGTAAACCAGCAGAGGAAAGAGAGTGTAGCAGCGGCTAATGTACCCAGTGATAGTCCAGTGACAGATCCTGGCCAGGTCCGTGGTGGAAATCCTGATGGTTCAGCAGGAAAATTCGAAGGGCAACGAGGAAAATCTGGTGCATTGAAGAAGTCTGCTAGATACAGAAGTAGATCCCTTTCAGCATCCTCAGCTGATTCGTACAGCTCTACATCATATACTGGTAAGTGTTTGTTCTGTTATTATATACATATTTACTGTTTTTTTGGTTACAGGTTACAACAAGTTAAGTAGTGTTTAAATAAAAATATATAATATAATACATGTGAAAACTACACGTTCATCTTGTTATCACTATAATTATCACATTAACCACTGCAATCTTACCCACTTGTCTATACAAGCAAAGCTGTTGGTAAAAGCTAGTCTTTATTAAAATTAAATTTTCATTGTGACTGTACTTTTTTTTATAAACTAAAGTAAAACCAGTCCTGTTTATATTAAAAAAGTATATATTCAATTAAATAATTGCTATTTTTATAACATGAGTAATTAATAGCATTTACTTATTATTAATAATTATAATTAATGATAAAACATAAGAGGCCACTTTGGTGGAGCCATGCAGTGTCTTGCTGTAAGTGCTATAGAGGGGGGTTCAATTCTCAACAGAATATTATTATTTCCTTGCTGTAGTGATAAGACAAAGTGTGGTGTTTAATACCTCCACTGAACAGGCAATGACAGTGTCTTAACACTAGTGATGTTATATTCCTGCAAAATTGAGAAACTTGTTCCAGCTAAAAAATGGCTGGGGACTAGAACAACTATTTAAACAGGTTCCAAGTTCCATCTACTATGAATTTACTTTTTCTTAATACCCTCTGATGCAGGTAGGTTGTTTATTGTTTTTAAGTGCACAAGTAAAAATTCTATATAAATTACTAAACTAACCAGAATTATTTTGAACTTCACATAAATAATTTCTGTTCTGGAATACTTACACCAATTCATGTAGCCGGAACTGTTCTGGAACAATCATCTGGAGTGTTAAGACACTCTGTTCCCCCCGCCGAATCCTGGAAGCATTGCGTTCTGAGTGGCGTAACTCAACGCCGCGCTTTACCTCATTGCGAGAGCGAGAAAATGAAAGTATTAAATATTTCATTCCCCCGAACGCAAAACCCACAAACGTCGCGTTTATAGTCGCGCGCTTGTGCCCCTGCTCCATGGCTTCACTCATTCAGATATTTGCCCTATTTACAAAACATCTTAATAAAGTAATAAACATTCCCTAAAGCCATTTTATTAAAATCTTTCTCTTCTCCAAAGCATATTTTTCTTGAATGTATTAGCATTTATTTTAATAATACTCTTATTATGATAAACAGTATTCATATTGTCTATTATGGCTGAAATGTTTTTGTTAAAGTAAAAGAAATAACAAATTATCCATGGTTATTGGATTTCCTTTTGTTTTTGTAGTGTAGCTGATTTATTACTTTTCCAATACTAATGATATTTTTAAATATTTATATTATTAAGTGTTATTCCACACTTAGGAAAGAAAAATGACTTATTTAGAAAACGTATAAAAAATTGAACGTAGCGGGACTCGAACCCGCGCCTCATTGAAACCGACCTGGTCGGTCTGGACGTGGTTTCCAGGAGCGCGGGTTCGAGTCCCACTACGTTAAAAATTTTATAAGTTTTCTAAATAAATACTAATGATGTTGTTTAATAAATATGTACATTATATCAACACTGCGCATCATCTGGCGGAGATACAGTTGCCATCTTCTAAAATAAAAAAAATGCCTAAAATTGCATTGTATTAGGCCGGACATTTTGCTTTAAAGGCTAGACATAATTTTTACACTTTTTACATAATAATAAAATTCCATATTAACTCGTTTAATAACAACAATATATTTATTAATTTTTCTTTTTTTTAGATGCACGCTTTATCTCGGTCGGTTTATATAGGTCGGGGTAGGCACGAGGGTCTTAGTGTTAAGACACTCCGTTCCTCACGCTTGAGACATTTCGTGTTTAGTGGCGGAACTCGATGCCGCGCTTTGTTACCAGGGCGAGGAAAATAAACCTTTGTTTTTCGTCTTTGAAACGGTGTTTTCTATACGTTGTTGTTCATTGTTTTCATTAGAAATATAACTTAAAGAACAGAAATTACATAATGTTACAAGACGATATACACTGTATGATTGGTTTCTGTTTGCGTGTATTACGTTTCTTGGTCCACTGGGTGTTTATAATTGAGAAAATTCTCATCAAGGCCTGGAGTAGCTGAGTAATGTTTTGTCAAGTCAAGAATAAAATTCCACATTAAGAAATAATTTGAAATACATCATTTTTGATGTCGGTGTTATACTATTGTTTCTATACAAATTTTATTAAGTTCTACCATTAGCTTCGTGCATTGAGTTACGCTAACGGAAAGTCCAATAAAAGCCTTGCAGGTTGGACATATAAATATTTAGTCGTTGAGAGGCGTTAAATTCCGCCACAGCGGTAAGTGGGGAATAGAAGTGTCTTAATGGGTAGGCAGTGTCTTAACATTAGGCTCCCAGGTCCCTTTCCCTACCTGCTATGTGCGGGATACAGCGTGAATCTCTATTGTATGTATATTTCCTTCTCTATCTTCAGTAAAACTTTCATGTCTTTTTACGACTCTGAATTTTCTTATAGTAAGGTAGGAAACCTAGTGTATCTCCGTTGCCCACGCACATTCCAATTCAAAAGTGGACTTCAACCGGTTTTTTATTCAGAAATTTTCATCAAACAACCCTCTTAGTGTAAATCCTTACCAATAAAAAAAGAATAATCGATTGGCGTTGTCCATTTGTCGCGCACATACTGAGTGAAAATTTAAGACTTATGTAATTTTCTCACGGATTACATTGTCAGACATGGACCAACATTAAAGTGGGACCACACGCGAAGAACCTTTCAAATAAAAAAAGGAAACCGACCAGGAGGCGCGGGTTCGAGTCCCGCTGCGTTAAAATTTTTATACGTTTTCTAAATAAGTATTTTTCTTTCCTAAGTGTGGAATAACACTTTAAAAATGTTTAAAAAATATTTAAAACATAGTTTCTCTCTTGCCAAACGATAATTCTTAGCAATTATCTTTGGCTAGCGGAAATTTCCCTACAGAGATGTTAACAACATAAATAAGTTTTAACAAGCGTATAAAAGTTTCGACGTAGCTTGGCGAGAACGCATGGCTTAGTGGTCAGAGCACCTGGTCGGTTCCCAGAAGGCGCGGGTTCGAGTCCCGCTGCGTTCAAATTTTTATACGTTTTCTAAATAAGTAAAAAAAAGAATAATCAAAATCGGTTCACCCAGTCAAAAGTTCTAAGGTAACAAACATAAAAAATAGAACAATCGAATTGATGACCTCCTCCTCTTTTAGAAATCTGTTAAAAACTTTATACAAGAAAATAAAAAAGACCGCAAGTATCAAAGTAATGGGAAACTACTTTTGTTTGAAGTCCTTTATTTATTGACGCGTGTAGAACTTTTAACGATTGCAAACATCAACAAAGGTGGAAAAAGCTACTGCATTTTCTATTGTAAAGTTAATATATAATATAATATATATTTTCTATTTTTTTACTAATCGTCGCACGCAACTTTGTGCACATTCACTTAGAGACATCAACAATTTTTTTCCCACTCCTTTATTGGAAGGTCTTTAGGGGCAAAACCCTACGTCGCGGTCTTCTAACCAGGCAAGGAAATGAATATATTAAATATAAATAACTCATACTCCCAAATGAGAATGGAGCAATAGGAATATTTGAAAATATAATATCATGGTTGAGGATTCTATATGAACATATACAGGTTCGTGGTTAAAGATTTTTGAAGATGAGACTCTAACGCTGTGGCGCTACGTCACTATCTGTCTATTTATAGCTTCACGCTATATCCCGAACATATATATGTATTTCTTCAGAGGCGAGCTACTCTCGCCCCTACCCACCTGGTGACGCTGTAAAGACCATCCCAGGTCAACAGCAGTGTTTAGTAAGGGAACTCAACAGCCCGCTTTGCCTACCTTCCAGAGCGAGGAAATAAAAATGTTAAATATTTAGATAGGTAGATAGATAAAATTCTTTATTGCACACACAAACTATAAGTACATAAAAAAAATAGAATCGATAATTGTAGAAATATAACTAGCATCCAAAGGCGACCTTATCACTATTAGTGATCTCTTACAGGTAACCTTGGGCGTAAATATTTACAAAAAAAATAATAATATAGGAACCGTGTAGTGCATAAAAAGTTTGTTAATAATAACAATATTTATGAGGCCAAAAATAAATATAATCTCTATATCTCTATATATATTAAGACAGTAAAAATATTTTGTCTGTACATTTAGTAATTTTGACTGAAATGGATAGAGGGACACTTAAAAAGAATAATAGAAAGCAAAAAGTTTTTTTTTGAATTTCTTGTCTGTCTGTCTATCGACATATTTTTGTCCACATTTTTCTCTGAAAGTACTGAACCGATTTACTTGAAAATTTCACCAATTGCTTTGTTTTAACTCAACTTAACTACTAAAGTTTAGTTCATCAAAATCAGTTAATTAAAAAAAAGTTATCGTCATTTGAAAGAAGTCGTAATTAATTCAACGCAAAGATAAAGAACGATCTTGAAAGAAATATCAAGTAAATACAAAGATTTTTTGGTTGGTTCGTTCATATAATATATGTAACTAATTTAAAAACTGTACAGGAGTTAATATGCAATTATTACAGTTATTTTACAAAGAATATTATGAATCCTTCAAATCAATAATTTAACATTTAAGGCTGTTTCTGAATGAGTAGATTAAATTATTCACTGACATCAGCACATTTAACAGAGTATATTATATAGGTAAAAAGAACAAAGTTACAAAAATACATACGTGTAATAAATATTATGTATATTTTATAAATATAAATATCAATCATACCGTAGCGTTTGGCGCTCCGTTTTCTCTGACTACCCCGCAAGGGATAAAGCGTGAAGCTAAGTTATAAATATCAAATATCAACAATGGTCGTATTTTTTTATTTAAAAAAATCTTTGACGATAATGTCGTAAAAAAAACATATTAGAAGTCATTATTATATTATAGTTGTCAATCAATTCTGCTTATTAAATCAATAATCATGTATTTTAAGCGGGCGAAGCCGTGGGCGAGCCGCTAGTATACTATATAAATATACTATATATTTAATTTCCTCGAGTGGGAATAGAATTCACAACCTGTCACGTTTACAGTCACACGCTTATTTTGATTTTTATATTTAAAAAATACATATTTAAAAAAAAAGTATACTATCATTTAAATAAATATTTGTTTCTTAATAATATGTCAAAAGATTTTGATATGGGATCAACTTGTTACAAAGTTATCAGTCTTTGCTTGATTTGAAGTGCTAGGTCACACCATACGTAAGTGTTTCTATTGGGTAACGGAATGTAATAATTTTCATGAATATATGTATAAATTAAAAAATTAATTTAAATTAAATTTTTAATTATTTAATTTAATAAATATGTATATGCGTTTATATTTTTAAAAGAATAAAAATATAGCTCCACAGTGTATCCTGCATATTCCAGGGTCCATCCTGAGGGAACTTAGTATTAAGATACTGCGTTTTCCAATTATCGCATAGTTTCTGAGACATAGCGTCTTGTGTGGAGGAATTGAACGTCTCGCTTTTACTTTTTATCGTATCGAGAACCTGAAAAATGTCGATAATTTGTTCCCACGAGTGAGAATCGAACCAACAACCATCGCATTTACAGTCACACGCTGTGTCACTGCGCCACGGCGGCCACGGTATATTTAGTTCTTGATAATTTAAAAAGAGAACAAATAGTAAAATTGGTAATCTCCTATTTTTAAAATCGTTAAAAAGCATTAAATAGAACGTTTTTCCAGAGTTATTAAAAGTAATTCCAGAATGCTATAATAAGTTGGTGTAAACAAAGGGTTTTGTGCTTAACTAGACCGACGTTAATAGTTTTGTACGAGTAGTTTGCTTTGTTCTATAATATAATAGGTAGGTAAAAAATAATACGAAAGTCGTGTATTATTTTTTTCTAAGGTAGTTATTATGGTTACCAAAAAATAATATATTATTAACATAAATGAAAAGTCACTCCGTTCTGTACTTTCTTTTTTGAAGATTATACTTCTAAATCGACTATTCCTTGAGGTGTAATATAAGGTATCTAAATAAAAAAAGGATCATCGAGATATAACTTTCTAGAAATTTGTGGACAAACATACATTTGCTTGGCAGCCTAAATAAATCATATAATATTATCCAATTCCAATAACGTGATATTCCTACAGCTCAAATGTTAAAACCTCTTTTTTAAAATTATTTAATAAATAAGAAAATAAGATCAGTGTCTTGGCACTATATTCTCTCTCTCTTATAAATTTTTGTTAGTATGGAAAATTTTAGCTATAAGCCTTTAATATTTTGTAGGAAGTACCTACCTACATTACGGTACTATACAGTAACTGGCTCATAATGCTGCTGCAAATTCATAATTACAAAATTCCAGGTAACATATGGACGCTTTTATGAGGTTGATTAATATATAACTATAACATACAGTAAGTTTAATATCTACATCATCTAAATAATATGGTAATATTTTTTGTATTTTTAACTTCACGCTGTAGCAGTATAGGGCAGAGGGAACCTAATTAACCGGAAAATGGAAAACGGAGTAACTTTTCCATTCCAAATTTTCCGCCGAAATCTCGACGCATTGCGAGTGGAACTCAATGCTGCGCTTTTTACCAGAGCGAGGAAATTAAAATATTCAAATAATTCATTAATTCTTTGTTATTCTTAAAATATAATAATTCGATATAAAATATATTTTTTTACACCTCCCGATTTCCCCCATAGCATAAAAACCAGAGAGTAACTAGTGTCAGAACACTTCGTTCTCAATTAATTTTCCGCTTGAATTTAAGACTGCGAAAAGCGAGCAAATAAAAGAAACTGATGCATTCCCCCAAGTTAGTTTCCAACCCACAACTATCCTCTAGGCTCTAAGCCTCTTTCAAATGCTCTACAATATTACAATGTTATTATAAAGTTCCTATTGAACTCACGACCTTCGTTGGCACCGCGCCAGCCAGCCGACTCTCAATTTAAGTAATTAATTAAAGAACTTAGTTAAGAGACTGATGTAGCAAAATAAAGACAAGACACTGTTGAAGTAGCAAGGTCGAGGTTCCGTATATTATAAATGGATAAGTTATTAAAATTCAAGGTTAGATAATGTACCTATATCTTAGAAATTTTAAGACGTTTTTTTCGTCTTAATTATATTTATACCTCTACATCAAAGAATAAATAATAAAAAGCATTAATACTTCTCTTTATTTTAATACATTCCTATTTTTTTGGAGGCAAATAGTCCACTAGTGAAGTACTTGTTGGGGAACGGAGTGTGTTAACACTATCCTGCTGTTTGCGGGATACAGCGTGTAGCTGATTTTAGTCACGGAGTGATCACAGACTACTGAGAGTGTTCGACGCGTCGGTTTACAAGAATGTGTAGTTCTAAATATCTGGAATTTACGCGACTAAACTGCTTAAACAATTTCTTCATTTTAAATTTGTAAAAACTTTGATATCTTATTTGGCAGAAAGTCATTAAAAAACTAATGTTATATAGATAATCTGTTCACATTTTTTTTATAGTGATGGATGGATAATAAGTTAATAAGGCACGCTATGCTTTACCTTAAACAATTAGGAAAAAGAAGATGTTAAACAAAAAAATTAGCTTTACGCTTTTGCCCGCATAGCAGGGTAGGCATGAGAGAACCTACTGTCAAAACAGTTCTTTGCTAAAATTCGAGACACGGCGTGTTGAGTGGTGAAATGCAATGCCACGCTTTTGTCTTGTCAAAACAGAAACTTGATAATAATTCTATATTTAATTTCGTTGAATGGGAATCGAACCCACAACCTGTCGCGTTTACAATCACTTGTGTCCCTGACTTTGATGTCCTCCGCTGGCCTTTGATGTCATCTTTTTAATGAGTATACCATTAATTAGCGTTATCGAAGCACTAGGAAATTTGTGCCGGTCACTTTATTTCATAGATAACAAACGGTTTTTAATAGCGATTCGCCCGCGGCTTTGCCCTATAAACTAATTGTTTAGTTGTAATAATATTATACACAATCTTAACATAAAGTCGCTATTTATGTACTACTACTATGTATATAAGCTATATTATTGTAGAGTTTAATTTAAATCCGATTTAGTTGTTATTACTAGAATGTGAAACAAACAACGATCCATCCTCACAAACATTCACATTTATAATATTAATTATTAGTAAAAATTTGTAAGATATTAAAAAGTTCAGCTTCACGCTGTATTTCGCACACAGCAGGGTAGGCAGAGGGAACCTGAAGTCATTGCGTGTTGTGTGGCGGAACTCAATACCGCGCTTTGCCTTGACACCAGAGCGAAGAAATGGAAGTATAAATTTAAATATTTAAATATATTATTTCCTCGAGTTTGGATCTAATCCACAACCAGTCGTATTTACGTTTAGTCACGTTTTTTGTCCTGCCCGCGTAATAAGTCAGTAAGACAATAAATATATCTTTTCCAAGTTTTACTTTATTTTGAAGTTTTCCTATAATTATCATGGAAACTCATGTAACAAAATCGTATTGTTGTTTATTCATCATATACCATAGAAAACACAACTCAGTTGTTTCAGTAGACAGTAACATATTAGGATTTAAGACTGTAACGAATTTCATTTACATACAAACGTGTCGAAAGCTACTAAATGATGGAAGCTGACGTGCCCCTGATATTATGTATGGCTTGCTGAAAATAGAATGATAGATATGCCTGCTAGTGGAATGGTTAGTGACTTTTAATATTAGGCCAAAGGTCGTCGGTTTGATGTATTGTATATTTATTTATTTATTTATAGGTACTTTTATACTAATATTAGAAAGCTGAGGAAATTGTATGGTTGGACGCGCTCATTTTAGGTACTACTGGTCTTATTTGAAATGGTTTTCTTTTTGATTTTAGGCAGTCCTATATATATACAGGCTATATATTATTACGTTAATCGTTTCGATGAAACCCATTGTACTACAAATGCGAATCAAACCTACAACCATGACATCTACACTAAGACTTCTCCACTGCACCACGAAAACATTTAATAAGAATTTATGCTGCTTTATACGTATGAAACCATATATAGGCAGGGAAAATGTAGTGTTAAGACATTCCATCCTACAATGTTGCCCAAAAATTGTATATATAATGGCAAATTTAATGCCCAGAGCGGGAAATAAAAAGTAATTAGTTCTCATGAGTGGGCAACGCAAACTGCGCCCACTGAGCCACGGAGGCCTCTTATGTTTTTAAACGGCTAAACATATTTTTTCAAATTATTATTCGAGAAAACATGTTAAGAATATTCTAGATTAACAATCTCCTTTTAAAATAATCAAATTAAAATCGGTCCATACGTTTGGGAGTTATGATGCCACATACAAACATACATATACACCAAAAACTTTACTTTACTTAACACCAGGGGGTCTTAAATAAAGTAAAATTTTCGTCGGAGGTTAACAAATATCGACTAACTTCTAGTATCAAAGTAAACTATAATTATAACAAGCTTGTTAATATAAAATCAGTAATAACTATTCAGAGTTGAAGCCAACGGTTATTAAAGTAATGAAGTTTGGATATTCGTTCCCGCTACTGAAGTTTGCCAAGTGAGTAATAAATGTTTATTATTTTGTATAAATTTGTAATATCGCTAATAACCGAAAATTGTAATGTTTTTATTCATATTTTTTTTTTATTTCCGAGTGGCAAGTGGAGAAGCGGAGTGTTTTAACACTAAAGTGAACCTAAATAAAATTAAATATTAAAATATACATAACTATTTATTGTAACTACTTTTGATTGTTATTTTTTTAAGATTCCATACATCAAAACAAAAAAATGGAATCCTTATAGAATCACTTTGTTGTCCGTCCGTCAAGACTATTTCTCTCGAGATCCTGTGGAGGCATCAAGCTGAAATTAATGACAAATATCCTAGACCACGGTCCCTTAGAGAACAGAAAAAAATCAGCTTCTAAGTCAACACAATCAAAAGATACGAGCGTGTATGGATCGTTATTACTGCATTTTAAAATTCGCCGTGTAATCAAAACCTATAGGGTACTTTCCGTGGACCGTGGATAATTGTATTAGAAAATTTGGCAAGAAGTTTCATAACAAAAACTTGCAATTCAAATAATATAATAAATCCAAAAACAAATATATATTTCATAAAAAAAAACATTTCAAACTTATAATCATAGTTCATATCATACAAAATTAATACGGAGCCTTCGGTACACGAGTCCTACTCGCATTTGACCGGTTTTAATATTTTCACATACACGCTCTGGCAGACAAAAAGCGGTGATAAGTTCCGCCACTCTTCAACACGACCAATCGAAAGCTGATCGGAAAACGGAGTGTCTTAGCACTAGGTACCCTCTGCCTACTCTGCCATGCAGAAGAATGGTGAAACTGCTACTTTCGCTTTTTTAATGAAAAAACAAAGTCTACATCTTATATTAATAGATTCTAAATAAAATTATACAAGCGCATTTTGTTGCCTTTCGGTCAAGTTTCATGTAAAGATTATTTGCTGATATAATATTGAAGGCCGAGGGTAAACGTTCAAGGGCAGCTTACAATTTATTAGTGGGCAGTGGCCCATGTATTTATTATGTATAGTTTTTTTTAGCTTCACGCTGCACACAACAGGGTAGTTAGAAGGAACCTGGGAACCTAGTATGAAGACACTCCGTTCCTACTTTCTGCCGAATCCTGGACGCATTGAGTGTTGTGTGACGGAACTCAACGCCGCGCTTGGCCTTCTTACAGAGCGAGGATATTAAAATATTAAATATTTCATTCCTCCGAGTGGTAATCGAACCCATAACCGCGCTTAGTTGCACGCTTGTACCCCTGCACCACGACGGTCTCTTTTTTTAGGTAAAAAAAATGTTTTTAAGTAAAAATTAAAATCGAAGTGCTATATCGCATATTTTCTAAATTTGAGAAAATAATGGTAAATAACAGTGTTTGTCTATTTAAAACGTCCATTTAAAATGTTAAACAAAAGTTGGCACTAAAACAACGCGGTTGAATATTCAGTGCATAACTCAAAGTTTACTGTTTCTACAACAATTTAGTTTCCTGCGGCCGCTTGCAATATAAATAAAACTCTGTTGATTTATAAAATAACGGAAAGTAGAGAATGAGGCCGTCGTGGCGCAGTGGCACAGCGTCTGATTTCAAACGCGACGGTTGTGGGTACGATTAAGATCCCCACTCGGAGACAAAAATATTTGAATAATTTTCAATTTCCCGCTCTGGTAGACACACGCCAATGTGGTGTTGAGTTTTCAGCCATTCAACACACAAATTATGAATTAATAAAGTGTCTTAACACTAGGTTCCTTCTGCCTACCCAGCTGAGCGGCATAAATGGCTTGAAGATATAATAAAAAAAAATGATTTATCTATTTTAAGAAAACAATAACATATAATATTTATTACTGGCGTAGGCGGTGGTGGTGGCGGGTGGCCCTTTCGCGGCTTCGCCCGCTTCCTTTTTTGCTGAGGCTGAGGCCAACTGAAGCCAGTCGTGGCGCAGGGGCGCAAGAGTGTAAATGTAAATGCGCCAGGTTGCGGGTTCGATTCCCACTCGAGAAAATGAAATATTTAATATTTCATTTTCTCGATCATTTCTTCCCTTTGGGGTTTTTTACAGCGGGACGTTGAGGCGCTCCAAAATAGGGCGGAAAGTGGGGAGCAGAGTGTCTTAACACTAGGCTTCTTCTGTCTGGCTTGGTTTGGCTCTAAATCTTTTATATTTGCAAATTAAAATACTTCCAGCTGGTACTGCACTATGGTAGATATTCAGTCTTGTTAATGAAAATACATCATTTCTTTCCCCCAAGTGAGAATAGAGCCCACAATCATCGCGTTTATATCAGAGATTCCGCTAGCGGCCTTAAAAATAGTATGTAAATATAAAAAAACACGTCATAATCATGTGAACGAACATTAATTGAAATTATTACGAAATGTCATACGCTCAGTTCAATGTTATACGCGTAGATAAAAAATACAGGTATGCAATTATATGAAATTATTATGAAACAACCTTCACCCGCGGCTTCGCCTGCGTGGTCAAATTAGAATAGCTGAGAGTTGTGTGGAGGTGACTTTGATAGCAGGTACAGTGGGTTAAATGGAAACGACTGATGTAATTTTATATAGCCTTTATTATCTTATCTAGCCTTCCTAAATAAATGGACCCGATTAGATTTTTATTAATGTATAATATCTAATATAAAAAATATTTTTCAATTGGAACATGTAGTCCTGAGATTAGCACCTTCAAGGAAACTTAAGGTTTATTAAGTACTTATAGATTAAATCAATGGTCACCAGTACCTATGCTTAAATTGACAATGACGCAGCATGTAAGTTACTTGGAGTGTGTCAGGGTTGTGAATTCAGTTCATATCGGGGTTATGTTTACTTTTAAAATATTGTCATTACTTCAGTCAGTTTGTTAAAATGCGTTTAACTCCGGAAACAGCGTGTAAAAGTATGTCATTTCTAACATAACAAGTATCTAACATCAAAAAAAATATTCCAACTCCTACTTAGGTAGGTCTTGAAAAACAAATAATGAATTAAATATAATTTATAAATAAAACGAATAAATATAAAAAAAAGAGAAAAATAAAAATAATATATTTAATTTTGAGTGGATGGATATATTAAAAAAAACATAACCTTTAATAAAACTCCCTCCCTGTTGAACTAAATTCTGCAAGATTTCGCTCACACATCGAGTGCAGTTCGCGAATGCAACACGTACTTAGTACATACATATCATTTAAACTTTTTAAATTTCAATTGGTCAAGGCCGATTAGTTACCGTAATATATCTAAATTGTCGCGGCCATTTTGCTCTAATTAAATTCTGTAAAGTAAGGCTGATTTTTTTTTACATTTGTGTCAGTTTTATGTTACACTACTGGTTTTCTGTGAGTATTTCATTATTTATAAAAAGATAAAGTCAAATCTTTTTATTTTCAAATGGTTTTGTTTTGGCTATAACCTACTTCTTCTAAAAATCAAAAATCAGCTTCACGCTGTATCTCGCACACAGCAGAGTAGGCAGAGGAAACCTAGTGTTAAGACACTCCGTTCCCCACTTTCTGCTGAATTCAGGAGGCATTGCGTGTTAAGTGGTATAACTCAACGCCGCGCTTTGCCTCGACATCAGAGCGAAGAAATGGAAATATAAATTTAAATAAATAATACTTCATCTCCTCGAGTGGGGATCGAACCCACAACCATTCGGTCTTGTAGTCACACTTTGTGCCCCTGCGCCACGACTGGCCTCTAAATATAACAATATTTTTTCTAATTTATTTATAATTATGGTTTCAAACGTTATTCTTTTTCAAATCATGATTATAAATAAAAATATTATAATAATCTTTATAATAAAATAAATTTGCGTCATAAAGTAGATATTATTAATAATAGAGACCTTTAAACCTATATAGGGTAGTTAATAAATCAGTTGCGATCCAGATGACCTAGGTTTTATTTTTTATATTTATACGACAGAACACAGATGTGCATCAGCTCCCATTGTTACATTGCTAGTCTCTCGCGTGATACCGACCTATGCAGTGCTCCCTTGTCGAGTGCAAAAAAATCTATTTATATTCTGTTTTGTTTATTTAATCTGTATTTTTTTTTTATTTTCTTGGCAAGTAACAGCATAAGTTGGTACAATATACAGTGTTATTTTTTTTGAAGTGACAGTTTGTTTTTAATTAGTGATTTATTTATAAACCGTATTTTATATTATCGTGTGTGTGATTTAAAAAAAATATTATTTTAGAAAGTGTTAAATTGTGTGGAAAAAAAATTAATTTTAATTAAAATTAAATTAACCTATTGAATTTTTAATTAGATATAATTTCGCGCGTTTTATTATTTTGGCTACATTTAATGCGGCTTTGTAAATCTCTAGTGATGTGACTGCGGCTGTTTGTTATTGATTTATTGCCGGTTCTTGAGTGTATGCTATTTGGCTGTGGACATCGATTGGCCTTTGCCCGTAACATCTATTTGAAAAGTGAAATTGGTTATTTAAATATATTTAATTTTATTATCATTAATTATTTGGATTATAAATAATTAAGATGTGAAAATGTTAGTGTCATAAATGAGGTTGTAAATTTATATTCTCATTCTTATAGTTAACGTATGTATCCCGAGAACAGTTGGGTTGGCAGAAAGAGCCTAGTGTTAAGACACTTCGTTCCCCATTTTCCACACAATTTATATTTTGCTTAATAATAATATATTTCGTTATACGATATTTCTTGGAGTGTTCTATGTATGTAGTTTAAAAAAAAATAGTTTAAATCGTTAAAAAGAATTGTATTCGGATATAAAACACGTTCATTGCTTATAAGGCAATTTTAAATTGTTTATTTCGTTTCTATTTTATACACGCTTCGTTAAAGAAAATAAAAACTACGATAAAAGTCACTGTATCGATTCTAGGAATGTATCTGTTTTCTTTAGCGAGGATTTGGGGTTTATCAAACCTAACGTAATGGCTGGGTTTATCCACAGTGTGCTCACAAACAGCCGACTTCGATACATGCCCCATTCTTGATATCGGAGATGTGTTCCTTCACCCTAATATCGATGCTTCTGTTTTTTTTTGACCGATGTATGATAAGCCACAGTCACAATCTAGTTTGTATACACCTACACACTGTATCACTTTTCACTGGTCTCAACAATTGGCTCTTAATATGTTATGATAGTGCCGGCTGTCTCTCTACTATGGGTGGCTTGTTGGTCTTCTGACAACGCTGGCGGGAAACTGGCAGATTGTTCAAATAAAGGGCATTCTTTACCTGTTAAAGCTCGTCCCCTAGGTGTTCAGCGTCGCAGAGGTGGTGGGCTCTCTGAAACTAAGATTTACCAACGGTAGATAACTGTGTTGGGTGGTGGTGAGATTCACCATTGAGATATCCATTGGTGTGCGTGGGTTTCCTATATACTGTGTGGCCTATTGTACCATTGGGATTTCTTGTGACTAAAACTCAAAAGTGTTCGACACGTCGGATATCCAAAAATGTATAATTTTAAATATACGCAATTAATCTGGTTAAAATAGTTTCATTTAAAATGTCTATTATAAATCAAAGAACTTATTATTATAAACTTATATTTGAAGTTAATTTCAAACAAAACGAGTGCATATGTTTGCACACTAGAGTTGGCTTCTTTGTTTTATAAGCTGTATTGCCGTTGACCTACAATCCTGAAATTGGTACGGAACCCTCGGTGGGCGAGTCTGACTCTCACTTGACCGGTTTTTTTAATATCTCTCGCTATATCCCAACGCGTGTTAATATTTTAATGGTTCCTGGTTTCTAAGTACCTATTCGAATCCTGCTGGAGAAAAAAAAAATGTAATATTTGAAATATTTTTTTATTACATCTCTTACTATAATACTACAAGGGGGCTTTGCTCGCTGTTCCTTGCCTGTTCGCTTCGCTCGTTATAATAATCAAGAAAACATAAATTGAAAACTCTTTACAGGATAAAGATGTATCTTTTTGTATATTCGTAAACGAGTATATTCTTATTTTCGGACTACTATATATACCTAAGTTATAAAAATGACCTACGAAAACGTTTTTACATTAATATTTTAATTATAATTGTGAGGATACTGACAATGGTTTTAATACCTATCTAATTCGTAACTGATAACAAGCGAATTTCAATTAAATACCAGAGATGTCTTACATTCCAAAACTAGAGAATACCACGGGTTTCTAAATTCCATAAGATGGATAGATTAATTATAATATAAAATGGCCAGCACATCCTCTCTCTGTAAACGCGACGGTTGCGGGTTTGATTCACACTCGGGGAATGAGTTATTTTCGTTCTCTCGTTTCGGTAACAAATCAAAGGCGGTGTTGAGTTTAGTCACTCAACACACAATGTTTCAGAAATTGGCCGAAAAATGAGGAAAGGAGGGTTAAAACGAAGTGCACTCTACCTTACCCTACTCTGCTATATGCGGGATACAGGTGAAGCTAAAAAACCAGAATAAACAGAAGGCATCTATGTTATTTTCCGACGGCTTTCTTAACCCTTTTAGGATCACTTTGTTGTCCGTCTGTCCGTCTATTAAAACCATTTAACTTGAGATCGCGTAAAGGTATCAAGCTGAAATTAATATCAAATATTGAAACGTAATCGAAAGATACGAGCATTTATGCATTTATCGGTTTTGCTGCATTTTGTATGAAATTCGCCGGAACAAAAACCTATAAGATACTTCCCGTACACCAACAGCTATGAAATTTGGCACGAAGTGTGAACTTACAATACAAATAAAGGAAAAATATCCGAAAAGTGAATATTTATAGGTATTGCATAAATAAATGCGTATGCCCAAGTTGTAATCCTAAAAATGGTACGGAAGCCTCCGTGGGCGAGACCGACTCGCATTTTACCGGTTCTTTTTTCATAAAGTCCGTAAAACTTATATTTTTTAATATAAGTGGATAATAAATCGCATCGCCCACGCCATTGAAACTTGAAACACATTGTTTACTTTCATTGTTCAAAGAATTAAAATTAAACTTTTGTGGGATCTCGCCAAGTCGTTAATTTTTTGTAGAACATAATATTATATGAAATTGTAAATATATTGTAACCACATCTATAGGCCTTACATAGTCCTACTATCTTTACTTATACTGAAGAGTTTATTTGGTTGAACGCAAACCACTACACACACCGTTTAAACTAGAAGTTCCTGAGGTAATAACCTGGTTAGTGTATTTGTCGGAAAAGGTTTATTATGTTAATCCATTAATAAAATAATAATGATGCACGGGATTTGCCTTGTTACTAGAACTAGGAAATGATCGTTCGAATTCATTCTCCCAAGTGATAATCGAACTCACAACCGCCACAATGGTCCAAAAACTAATAATTTTCCATGTAACATTTGCATAAACAATCCTAATCAATATTTGCCTTTCTAGTTTCTAATCAATTTCTGAACGCAGGTGTTAACAATATTCTAATAATAAAATTCTGTAAAATGCGTTCTTCCGTAAATAATTTCAGAACCAATTGATTTTTACGTATATGGTATGGTAGCCTTCGATTTACCACCGTTTTTATAGTACACTTTGTAAGAAGTATAACAATGTTTGATTTTTACGATTATTAAATATTTTAAATGAAACTATTTAACAGGATTAATTGCGTATATGTAGTATTGTACATTTTTGAACACTGCAGTAGTCCGTGGTGATGAAGGGCATTCTTTACCTCTCGAAGCTCGTCACCTAGGTGTTCAGCGTCGCAGAGGTGGTGGGCTCTCTGAATCTGAGGCTCTCTCAGTAGATAACTGTTTAGGGTGGTGGGGAGATTCACCATTAGGTATCTATTGATCTGTGCGTTTCCTATATATTGTGTGACCTAGTGTGCCAATCGGATTTCTTATCATTTAAACATCGAGGAAAGCAAATAAGAAATAGTTGGCGGTAGTTTGATATAATAATTACGTCAGCTGACAAACGAATGCCACACCAGTCTACCCGTGACCACGGTAGTCGGTACTATACGGTACACTTATGAACACTACTGCAAAATGTTAGTTTTTTTTTATACGCGATTAATCCGGTTAAATAGTTTAATTTAAAAAGAAGTATAAGAGTTAAGAATTATAAGTGGTTACTTACAATATTTTATCTTCTACAGCTTCGTCTTCTTTATAAGATATATCAGTCTTCTTTATAAGATATTGCTCTCAATTTTCCACGTTGAAGTGGCAGAATCGAACGCTTTTATTTGTTTATGAAATGGGGAAACACAAGATAGTTCATTCTCCGAGTGCAGTTCCAAAAATTAAAGTGGCCTAATTTAACAATTCTATAAATTCATATTTTGCTAAAGTATAGAATGTATGCAATAGACAGTTAAAAATATATAGGCAAATATAATCTCTGTAAATTAAAAGTAAATCGTCGTTTAGATCCACTACACATTGTCAAAAAAATGCTTGGAAAGTGGGGAACGGAGAATCTTAGCACCATAGCAATAGGTACACGAAAGGAAAAGTTTCTTTTAATTATGAAATAAGACCATGATTTTTTTTACATTTAAAATACGATATATTAAAATTCATTTAATGGCGGTCTTGCGTGCATATACATGTACTAAGTTATTACGGAAAATTACATTTTTATTGAGGCTGGTAGGCAGGGTCACAAGCGGGCGACTATAAACGCGACAGGTTGTGGGTTCGATTCTCACTCGACGAAATGAGATATTTATTATTTTCATTATGTTGCCCTTGTAACAAGTAACTACTCCACAAGCAATGTATCCAGAATTCGGTGGAAATTCTGGAACGGAAATGTCTTAATGCGATATACACTCATATATTATATTGCAGTAAGTACCCGTAAGTAGTAAGTAAATATTTTGAACAATGAATATCCGGATAATCGAACATATGAAGAAGACATTTGGAGAAATACTAGGCTTAAATATAAGCTGTGTCTCGCATATAGCACAGTAGGCGGGGAAAAAAAAGTGTGACTGTAAAACTGACTGGATGTGAATTCCATCCCCACTCGAGGAGATAAAATATTTACTTAAATTTATATTTTCATTTCTTTGCTCTGGTGTCGAGGCAAAGCGCGGCGTTGAGTTCTGCCACTCAACACTCAATGCCTTCTGAACTCGGCAGAAAGTGGGAAACGGAGTGTCTTTACAGTAAGTTCCCTCTGCTTACCCTGCTGTTTGCGGGATACAGCGTGAAGCTGATTTATTTTATTTTTTATTCTCCTGAGTGCAACAGTCATACGCTGTCCCATTGTGGCACGACGGCCACAAAAAGAAATTACACTTATTATTAAAACACTACGTTCTTCATTTTAGCACAGGTGTTGCCCTTTAGTCTATACTAGTTAGTCTCCTATTAAAGCTAGAGCTAAACGAGTTACAGCTGGCTAGTCAACCGTGATTGTCTATTGATGGATGATTGATATGCAGAAACTAACCTATATATGCAATTAATTTATATCTGAATGTAAGCTAAAGAACCGTATGGCAAAGCGTCTCACTGTAAATGGGACGGTTGTGGGTTCGATTAGCATTTTTGTGAATGTATTATTTTCATTTTGTCGTTTTGGCAACAAGACAAAGCGCGGCGTTGAAAGCCGTTCCCCGTTAAGGGGCCTCGAGTAGGGAACGGACCATGTTAACATTAGTTTCCCTCTGCCTATATACCTCAGATACTTTTATAACCTAAGATCACAGCGTAATGCTGTAATCAAAAGGTTAAAGATTTAACTAAACATGCAGATATGTTATATTTTGTTATGCAGAACCCGCAGTAAGAAAATTAGATTACCAATACACATCGTTTTCTAATATTCTTTTTTTTTGTTTTTATTCACATAGCATTATATTCACATAGCAAAGTCTATGTCTAATCGGAACGGAGTGAAATGTCACTTAGGAATAAGCTCGCATTGTACAAAACTCTACTTACCCTATTATGAATATCGGTACCATAAAATAGAAATTCCTCAGAGAGTCCAAAACAATACCCTTCTTATAGGATCGAGATGACCCTGATACGTACACAACGTGAAACTACAGTACCTATAGAAGTATAAATCTTAACAATAACCTTCTATCATAAGTGACATTCATTAACTCTGAAGGCACTATTAATACCTCCATTTAAACTTCCGTAAACAGATAATGTTACTGGTATAGTATAGCGTTCCTATCAGAAATGCAATTTAGTGTCCGCTCAATAGTTATGCTATGAAGTTTCTACTTATAGTAGGATGCTATGTTTATGTTTATCTATGGTTTGTAACTTTTGATCGTATACTATGGTCGTGGGTTCGGTTCTACTTACGCTGTAATAAAAAATAAATAAATATGTACGGAACCAGGTCACAGCTGGCTTAAATTAATAGAATTAATCGAATTAATTCGATTTCGATTCGATTCGATATAGAATGTATCTCTTCTCTATATCTTATAAAATAAGAACGCTTTTCGTCTCTGTCTGGCCTTTCTAAGTGATCTTCTTCTAAACCACCTAACGGATTTTGATGCGGTTTCCACCATTAGGTAGAGTATTTCTCAGGGAAGGTTTATATTTAGTTTATTTTATGTATATTTTATTGTAATTTGACATAAATATGATAAATGTGCATAAAGTTCTACCCGTTGAGACACTTTCACGCATGCACTGCTTTAATGGTAAGTCCTACATGAAAATAATGTACGTTCTTTGCCCCGGGCATGGAAGGAAGGCCTGGTCATCATGTTGCCCAAGGCTAAGAAGAGCCCGTAGCTTTAGGGATACCGATCTATAACCGTCCTTAGCGCGGTCGCCAAGCTGTTCGAGAAGTTATTCCTCTCACTTCTCCAGTCGCACATCCACCCCACGAAGCGAGAGTTTGGCAAGCGGGTATACCACTCTGGTTACACTACGCCGCAACAGCGATCAACCGAAAGGAGAGTGCAATAGTAGTCTTCTTCGACGTAGCGCGCGTATTCGACCGCGTTGGCACCCGGTCCTACTTCATTAAGTGCTCAGAGCCGGCATCCCCCAGCACGTCGCGTATGTCTTTGCCTCCCTGCCTCAGTGACAGGACATTTTGCGTGAGAGTTGAGAGTTCGAGGTCTAGCAGCGACTCTATCGCTGCCGTTGTTCCCCAGGGCAGCATTTTATCACCTGCTCTCTACGCACTATACACTGATGACATCACAACGCCCTAGCGAGTATCACTCAACGAGAAATCCTGCAGGTGGTCCAGAACCTCATCTTCCGTCGAGTGACGCAGGCGCCATACTAAGTGAGGAACACCACGCATCATCGCAACATAAAAATAGAAAGCCTGGAGGTACACATTGGTCGTCTCGCGTCCAAAGCATTCCGCTGCGCCAATGCGCCAACCTGGACCTAAGGAGCAGCACTCCGTGGCATACCCGGCCGCCCGAGGTCAGACGAAAGACTACTTCCGAGGGACTTTCTAGTCTCCTCCAAATCCGACTCATGAGCCTTGCATTGAACCTTGGTCGTTTAAGATGGGCCTCCCTCAGGAAACCGAGGGTCTCTCCTGACTGAGTTGACCGCTTAGATGGCATTTGATAATCCTTCCAATTTCATACTGTGTCATACGTTCGGAGCTACTACGGAGATGGACGAGAGAATGCTTCAATTCTGCGCCTGGCTCTATAGCAAAGTTAATTTAGAAGCGATTGCACGTATTTTGGAGTTATCCAATAATTATAATGTATTTCAACGCGACATAGTTGGTTACATCTTTCGTTTAAATATTTTTGGGTAAGAGATTAGTAGGTAGTCTGTTGTTTATAATTTCTTTCGTTAAAGTTTTCTGTTGTTTGTGTAATTTGTTTAAGTGTGTTTTTTTTAACAATTGGAACATCCTTATTGGAACTACAAAAATGCGGGTTGCATTAAGGTTTAAATAATTTTCACATTAGTAATCTTAAGTGTTTTGCAAACATAGGTATAAAACATAGGCAAACATGAATAATTCAGTAGTTAAAGCGGGCGAAGCCGCGAACGGGTCGCTAGTAGATTATAAATCATAAGAAATCTGCCGTCTGTGTTAGTGATAGCATAAAACATTGTCTTATCTCTATCTCTATATATTATAAAATTATTATTTACACATATTTAATATGTAGAGTGAATGACTCTATATATAATAAAAGGATAGAAAAGTCAATTCTGTATATGAAAGATATAAAAAAAATAAAAATTAGGTCGGTTAATATGTCGATTATAGAACCTAAAAAACCACTCAGCAAAATTCTTGTCTGTCTGTCTGTCTGTTTATTTGTTCGTCAATCACACAAGAACTACGTGACAGAAATTGATGAATTTTTGCACTACTGTATGTAATATATTACCATAGTAATAATTCATGGAGTATAAAGAAATTTTAGCAGAAAAAAACAATTATATTTTTTAGTAAAAAAACGAACTCTCCCAACACTCCGGACTCTCCGGACTCTCCGGACTCCTTTTTTATATTATTTGTATATATATTGTTTTTTTAATTTATTTATTTCTTTAATATTTTTTTTTTATTTTTTAATTTAATTATGTTAATATTTTTTTTAAGGTTTAGGTAATTCTTAGAGTCATAACCTGACCATTGACTTACGTGAGTGATATTCGTAAAAAAATCAGCGATATGTTAATCATACATGTATTGTGTGTTTATTGACATGTTGTTGCCACTATAAATAAATATTGTGTTAAATAAAACTACTTTTATTAATCAGTTACATGGATTTTAGTAGTTAATAATAATAGGTACACAAAGTCAAAGTTAAAAATGAAATAAAAGGTAGTTCAAAAAAGTAATGTAAATAAACTAAACAGAAGTTTAATTGAGATCTTTATCCCACTTAATTTAGCTTAACTTAACACTTAACAGGAGTGGGATAGTCTCGTACCTATACACATACTACGTCTGATGTTTTAGACAAAGACGCGTGGTGGGCGTTAAACGAACAGAACACCCGACCATGTCCTGGCCTTTGGTTCTATTCACATGTGAACACATGACATATGTACAAAAAGCAATTTTAACATAAACACTTTTAGCAAGGTAGTTTCAAATAGTAGCTGAAGGCATAAATAACTGAATGATTTCTAAAGTAAGCAATTACAAATAGGTGTTAACCACATTCATAACTACGATAATAATTGATTAACTAAATAATCAATTACCCGAATAGTCGAGGTTATGTGGCAGAGTACGAGTAGTACTCTGTACCACACCAGAGCCAAGACTTCACGTAGATAATTATAAATAGGTCTTAACCACATTTATAATTAAAATAACAATTAATTAATCAAATAATTAATTGTCCAAATAGTCGAGGTTAGCCAGTGGCGCAGCACGAGTAGTGCTCCGACCCACACCAGAGCCAAGACTGAACGTACAACGCCCGTGCAGCCTTTTATATCATCGTTCACAAATAAGTTGCAGGGTAGAATAATAAGAATTGATGACGCAATCGCGTCATAGTGGCGTGACTCCTGTACTCAAAGCATAAATTGCGCAGAAAACAGAATCCTTATAGTATCACTTTGTTGTCCGTCTGTCCGTTTTTAATTGTCATTATAAATGCATAACGCAGGCCATACACAGCTGTATCGACTCATGTTTCATTTATCTCTTACTCACAGCATAGTTAATATTGACCATTTAATGTACATAAAAACTGTCATTTAGTGTTTTTAATTTTAATAAGTACTTTTGAAGCTGTAACACAGATTTAAAATTACATTACTCAAATGTTTACTGCGCCATATGGCTCGACGCCCGCCACGCGTCGTTTGCTTATAAAAGTGCATCCGCCACGGCCGCCTGGCTCCTTTCCCCCGGGCATAGAAGGAGGGCCTGATCATGTTACCTAAGGCTCATCAGCGCGATGGCGAAGTTATTCGACAAATTATTCCTCCCACTTCTCCAGCACCACGAAGCAAATAGTTTGGCGAGCGGCCACTCAACCACTCTGCAGGTGGCCAGAGCGGGTCACTACGGTGCAGCAGCGATTAACCGAAAGGAGAGTGTAATAGTTCGTTCGCTCGACGTAGCACATAAAGTGCTCAGGGCCGGCACTATCACGTCGCACATGTTCTTACCGACTACCTGATAGGATTTTTCGTGAGAGTGGAGAGTGTAGCAGCCATTTGATCGCTGCCGGAATTCCCCAGGGCTTTTTATCACCTGCCCTCTACGAATTATATAACGATAACATCCCAACGCACGGCCTTAAGTTGGTCCTCCTGACTGAGTGTCTCAACTGGCTGAGCTTACCGCTCAGGTGACATTTGATTATCCTTCCATTCCCACCAAAAGACTCTCTCTGTATCTGGTTTAGGGCAGGTACACAGTCCTAGGGCCAAAGAGCCCCCTAACGATGCACCCATATTGATGGTTGCCGCTCGAGACTACCCCAGCGCCAGAAGAAAGAAGCTGGACTAGAGAATGCTTCAATGCTAGCTCTTTAGTAAAGTAGGTTTAGAAACAATTGCATATATTTTGGAGCTCTTTAAATAATCATCAATCATTAATCTTACGTTCATCAATCTTTCGTTTAAATATTTTTACATAAAAGAATAAAAGGTAGAATACCTATAACGTTGTTTATGATTTTTACCATTTAAGTATTCTGTTGTTTGTGTCGTTTGTTTAAGGAACGCAATTCAGTATATTAGATAATTAATTCAGAAGTTTAAGCGGGCGAAGCCGCGAGTGGGTCGCTAGTAATTAATATAATATAATAGAGGCCGGTGGTGGCGAAGGGGTACAAGCATTCGACTGTAAAGTGTAAACGCGACAGGTTCTGAGTTAGGCTAGGAAATAAAAAATATCTGGGGGCACGGCAGTGCCCCCGCCAAGTCGAGCAAAAAAAAGCGGCACGGCCGTACCATACTTTTCTCGAAGCAATTCAGGCGATTTCCGACCCCTCTATAATTCCGTTGTGGATAAAACAAGAAACCTGAATTTTCAGTAACTAATCAGGCATTATATAAACACGGTATATTTAAAATTTCAGTCAATTTGAACCAGTAGTTTAAGAATGACAACTTGTTAAAGTTTCTAAATTTTGTCATTCACTGACTGACTCACCGATCATCAAAAGTCCAAGGCACTTCTAGCAGACATAGAAGCTTCAAATTTAGAATACAAATAGAGTTTAGTGTCTTAATCATGGGAAAACTTAAATATTTTGTAATTTCGGTCTAGTTTTCCAAATACACAAACTGCAAGAATAACTTTGTAATCCCATATAAATGTATAGGATTACAAGGTTACATATGCAGTTAATGAATCATTATATAGAAAATAATAAGTGTAGATAGGTACCAAAAAGTAGGACTCTACAAAAAGAAGTGAGATGCCATCAAAAACATCCTGTAAAAAAAACCCAAGTCTCGCAGCTCAGTCTTTCTACCGTAAAAAGTTGTGAGATCCATGTAATACCAAGTCGGTTAATCTATTTAGTCTCTACTTAAAGGACCTTCTGTCTTAAGTTATTACATAAGTTATTATCATGAAAATATTACAAATATTTTACGTTTTAAACAAATAGATCGACTTGGACATCGCATGTTTAGATTATTAGTATGTATCACACTACACAGCACGACGGGCCAGCAACCGAATTCCTCACCAGAGTCCTTCCGAATATGATGTCTATTATGTCTTTCGATAGGTTGTGTTTTCATGCGATGTCCAAGTCGATCTATTTGTTTAAAACGTAAAATATATTTAATATTTTCATGATAATAACTTATGTAATAACTTAAGACAGAAGGTCCTTTAAGTAGAGACTAAATAGATTAACCGACTTGGTATTACATGGATCTCACAACTTTTTACGGTAGAAAGACTGAGCTGCGAGACTTGGGTTTTTTTACAGGATGTTTTTGATGGCATTGAATATTTACAGTTATTCGCTCTGGTAAGACAGCGTTGAGTTCCGCCACTCAACACGCAATGCCCTCCGAAATTGGTGGAAAGTGGAGAACGGAGTGTCTTAACACAGGGTTCCCAGGTTCCCTCTGCCTACTCTGCTATTTGCGGTATACAGAGTGAAAATAATAAGAAAAAAACATATTAGCTACTCTTTTTGCGAATGGGTTAAAAATCGATAGAAATATTTATTTTCACTGCGCGTAGGTTGGTTAAAATTGGTTCCAATCTCCACATATAGTACCTATGTAAGTTATAAATAAACAGATTACCTGCTGCAGATTTTTTCTCCTAACACAGAAGTGTTGACCCATAAATAGAATGAAACTTGTGTTGAAATACAGGGTGGTGAAATTTAACTCTGCGCTGTGTCTAACGATTCTCAAACAACAAAGATACTTTTAAATATATGACGTTCCCCCAAGTGGTTCAGTAAAATAATGTCAGTCAGTAAAGTGTTCGAAACAGCAGATTTCCAGAAATATATAATTCTAAATATACGTGATTGAACCTTTTAAATAGTGTTATTCAGCGAAAGTTTTAATTAGTTACCAGGCTACAATAGTGTTAACTACTTAACGCTACATATTGCATATAAAAGGGTAAGTGAGAGAACTTAGTCACAAGTGTCAAGAAACTCCTCTCCATTTTCCGCCAGAATTCGAGACATTGCGTGTTGAATAGTAGAACTCAATGCCGCATTTTGATTTTCCAGAGCATTGCTTATCAGCAAATATATGAATTATACTTAATCAGCTTCACGCTGTATCCCGCATACAGCAGGGTACGCAGAGGGAACCTAGTGTTAAGACACTCCGTTCCCCACTTTCTGCCGAATTCTTGAGGTATTGCGTGTTGAGTGGCAGAACTCAACGCCGCGAAATTAATTAATTAATTAATTATATTTAACACCAAATAATAGCTCAGTAAAGAATTTATGTACCTACTTGTCAGTAGTATTTTGATCGTGGTAATAGTGAGTTCGAATTTAATTTGACAGAAATTTCGTATTTATAGTATATTTAGGTTTGTCGTTGCGCACTGGGACTGAACGTGACGATTGTGGGTTTCATTTACACTAAAGGAAATTATTATTATTATTTCTCCGCCCTGTTAAAACAGTCCGCGTCGTTGAGTTCCACCAACACACAACAATCCGAATTCGGATGGAAAGCGGAGAATGGAGTGTCTTAACACCAGGTTCCTTTTGCCTATCTGCCTGTCTAAGTCGAATATTTTGCAAATTAATCACTACTATTACGTACTACTACTATCATCTTATTCTTCTACAATCTTTTAGGTCTACAACCCTAACCCCACGTAATATATTATTGAGGGATTTTATCAAAATGGCCTATTATATCCAATCCGACCAGTCTCCCTGAAATATCGATAAGTTTAACATACTCTAATGCGTAGACTTTTTTACCTTTGTAGTACACATTTTCTGCTTTATTGTAGGAAGGGCTGATAGAAACTTACGTTAAAACACACTGTTCTTTGTAAATAAGTTTGTACAATCTAAAAAAAAAGGCTAACGTTAATATTATGTATACTGTTAATATTTAAAATTTTCTCTTTTTTTGCTATATTTTATTTCATCTTCCAACTTTATGCCTTTTTCTATAGCGCTATGGATAGCGTCTCATTGTAAACATGAAAATTATAGATTCGATACATTCTAGTAAAAGTGATAATATTTAAATTGCTTTTATATCTCCACTCTGATGAGACAAAACGTGGCGAGAGAATAACTGTATGTCTTTATTCTGGGTTCCTTCTACGTACCGTAATAAAAATTGTTCGTTGTTGTTTGTTATTATGTTAAAAGAAAAAATGCATTATCTTTGAAGTAATCGTATTCATCGCCCATTTTAAACTCATTGCGTGCTGTGATAGAAGAAAATGCCCCTTTTTCTTTTAACAGATAATTTACGAAAAAACGAAATCAAATTTTAGACGTAGTAAAAAATGAAACAACATTTTAGACGAATTCGAACGTGCGACACTAGAATTTTTGTAAGCAGAGAGAAACTAGTGTTAGGAGACTACGTTACTCACGCACCTTCTCGAGCTATTCAGTTTCGAGGTTTGCGCAAGTAGTTTTTGTGGTTGCGGCTTCGATCCCCACTCGAGGAGATGAAATATTTACTTAAGTTTATATTTCCATTTCTTCGCTCTGGTGTCGAGGTTAAGCGTGGCGTAGAGTTCTGCCACTCAACACGCAATGCCTCCAGAATTCGGCAGAAAGTGGGGAACGGAGTGTCTTAACACTAGGTTTTCTCTGCCTACCATGCTGTGTGCGGGATATTGCGTGAAGCTGATTTATTTATTTGATTTTATTAAATATTAATAATTTTAAACATTAAATATTCATAATTTTAAATATTAAAATTTGAACACAGTGGTATTTCAACCAGCGCTTTTTACAAATCGTCGTCGTCTTCTTAAAGACGATTCCAAGAGGCGTGGTGAATTTTCTTTCCTAAGTGCAGAATAACAATTAAAAACTGTTAAATATACATTTATCGAGTTATTTCACTCCAGAGAGTTTTAGCGTTCGTCTTTCTTTTGTTTAGTTTTATTGAATGAGTTTATTTAATACGCTTTTATTAGGTCGAGCTGTAACTAAGTAACTATGTAATAAAATCTAAGAATCTGAATCTGTTTAGTTTTTTAAACATAATATATATATAATTTTTTAAAATAATTTCCTGAGATACTAATGCCTGCTACACACGTAACGATATATCCTAACGATTTCAACATATGCAGATAAATCAGACGTTTATTGACTTCAATCGTCAGTTCTCTACAGAAGCTTACGCAGGATACACGTCGCCTACAATGGAAAATGATGACGCAATTGTGATACTAGGCTTGGTTTAATTTTCCCATACATTTTTTTTATATTTCATTACTTCCAGTGGGAATCGAATCTACAATCTGTTGCGCACGCTTGTGGTCCTGCGCCACAACTAGTAAAGACTAGTTTAGTAAATGAATTGAAATTTGCTCTGAAAAATTAGCATAGTTATTTGAGGGAGCCTAGTGTTAAGACACTCTATTCCCCACTTTCTGCCGAATTCTGGAGGCATTGCGTGTTGAGTGGCAGAACTCAACGCCGCGGTTAACCTCGACACCAGAGCGAAGAAATGGAAATATAAATTTAAGTAAATATTTCATCTCCTCGAGTGGGAATCGAACCTACAACCTGTCGCGTTCACAGTTACACTTTGTGCCCCTGCGCCACAACTGCCCTTAAATATTCTCATCCTTTTTTTTATTTATTTCTAGTGGTAATCAAAGTAGGCAGAGAGAACCTAGTGTAAGACACTCCGTTCCCCACTTTCTGCCGAATAAATAAACATATCACACGACAGATAAATATATCAATCTGGATTTCTTACATTTATCGTTAAGATATATCGTTACGTGTGTAGCAGGCATAAGTTGTGATAGCTTAGTTTCAATCTATCGAAGATATTCTATGCTTTGATATATGATAGTAGCTACAGAGTTTCATTATCATTCCATCAACCGTATTTAGGTCAGCGACGTCCAAGTTAACTCACATATGTATGTATATAGAACATATATTTAGTTCTTAGGACAATTATTTACATGTACTTAGTTCTAAATCTATCTGCATGTACGATTCTGATTAAATAAAATAATTATATTTTAATTATTTTTCGTCAGGACATAAAAACAATTTGAAAGCCAACGTTGTATTTTTTTACTATAGCACTTAAGTATTTTTTTTCTCGTATACGATATACTTGATTTCCTTTTTTCTATCTTGCAAAATAAGTATCCAACTTCGAGTCTGAATCGAAGGGTTCTGTAATCATCAGATATATGATGTCCAGGATTGGTGATTATTTGGCAGAAAAAGTTTCATCACAATTTATTAAGTATTTTTAATGTAACACGCGACCAACAGATATGACCATGACCATGCCATTAGCCTAAGGAACCTTAAAAATGAGTCGTTTTTATATCATAAAAAATAAATATGCAACGTTAATTTAAATTTAGATTTTAACACAGTTTATAATAATATTGATAAATAACATCCCACGAGCTTTGCTTGTGCCAAACTTCCTCAAATCGGATAGACTAATTTCGGCTGGAAATAGTCTATTGCCTATACTTATATTAAAATTATAATGGATAGATATCTGTGCTTGGAAGATATATAGGAAAAAATGTTATTGGGAACCTTTATTATTTTAGTAGAATCCAAAACAATGATTTTTAAAAATTTTGCCTGTTTGTCTGTGCGTTTGTTATCGCTTATCTCAGAATTTGCTTAACCGATTTTCACTATTAAATTCTGGCAAGCTTCAATAAAGCTTCATTAAAGGGTGTGTCTGTGATATCAACATAACTGTGTTTTTTCAATGTAGTGTGCATATAGTTATTTAAACGATACCAAAACACAATTAAACAAATTTAACATTTTTGTCTGTCTGCCTCTCTGTTTATTCGGGCTAATCTCCGAACCAGCTAAACCGAATATTACGGGACTAGAAACCTAGTGTAATGACATTACGTTCCGAATTTTTCGCTAAATATTTCGAAGCATTGCGAGTTGAGTGGCGGAACTCAACGCCGGGCCTTGGTGCCAGAACGAGAAAATGAAAATATTGATTAATAAAATATTAATTTCGTTTAATAATCTAATCTTTTGATGTAAATTGAGGTTTTATAATATTAACACGCTTATTTATCTAGTTTATATGAACATTTTAATCTCGCAGCTTCTCCTTCTATTTGTGTACTACATAATTATGTACTAGGCTTTTAGCTTTTTGACAGTTGAGCGCGTGAAAATGTGTTTTTAATGCTTGACATTACAAAACCTTGGTATTTTCGACTTTACTTAAAAATAATATATGTATACATGTACCTTACCCGTTGAATCGTTCTGTCTATTACTTAAAATAACATTAAAATCCGTTGCGTAGTTTGAAAGTCTGCGGGGACGTGTAAAGATAATATAAAATAAATAAAAATAAAAAGCCTTTTATTTTTTGCTAAGTACAACTATTCTTAGGTTAGTTACATTTTATTATTCTTAATATATATATTTTTAAATTTATTTTAGAGTTAGTAATCTAATGCATATTTTATTATTTTAATATTATTTTTTTTTTCTTTTTATTTGCTTATTTATTTTTATTATATTCTGCAAGAACCCCTTAACAAGTAAAGGCCTCCTCCAAAGTTTGCCAATCTTCGCATAATGCAATGTCGTAATGTAAAGTTTATTCGGTTTGTTGATTGGTGTGTTTATATTTAGTGTAAAGATAAAAGATATTTCAATTAAGATATAAATTAGTAGCACTTGCTTATAATAAGAAGTGAACAAAATAAAAAAAAAACCCTTACCGTATGTAATACATGTTACTAATAACATGTGATCTATATTTAGATATTGGGAAATCCAGCGCGTGATTTGCTGGATATGCGTAGTATGTTTCTTCGTACTTTGTAATATTTGCCCTTCGAAAGTCATTCAATACTTTCATTTATTTTTTTTAATTTACACGTTTCAGGTAGGCAAAAAAAATGTACACTACATTATCTTTGCCTATCTGAAAAGGTAAGATATTTCGTTCTTTATTTATGGAGTATATCCAGACATGGCGTGTTCTTAAAATTTTTAAAGCGTTAATCCAAACTTAGGAAGGAGGCGCGGGTTCGAGTCCCGCTACGTTAAAATTTTTATACGTTTTCTAAATAAGTATTATAGCGTGTTCTGTTACCGCGCTTCGTCTTACCAGAGATGAATAATAAAAAATATTTTAATATAATCACAAATGCAACCATCTTGACAAGACTCATATTTAGTTTAAATTCCCTACGAATTTTAAATTTTATTTATGAGAAAGTTAACACAACTTAAGTTTATTTTTCATAGAAAGCCATATAGTTATTGAATATTTTTTTTAAATTCTAGTTATTGGTTCTAATACCATTTGGAGCTCCCAAATGGTATTATAACCAATGACTACTACATTTATTTAATATTTTCATTTACTCGTTCTGGCAATGAGGCAAAGCGCGGCGTCGAGCTTTGACACTCAACACGCAGTGCCTCCAGAATTCGGCGAAAAATAAAAAATGGAAGTGTCTTAATGGGAACAGAGTAATTTAACACTAGGATCCCATGAGGGTTTTAGCGTGAAGCTAAAAAAAAGTTATTACATAAGACAGATACTTTCGTCTACTACGTATTTATTGATATAGAAGTAGGTATTACAGATAATCTCACAGACACTTTAACTTTGAGTGTTCACGTGCAAATATGAAACGTGCTACTTTATAGAAGTACTTAGATTTGCTATGGGTAGCTAAGGTGTATTTCATCATCATGTGATTTCTATAGGTATGCTGATGATGTTTATCATTAAATAATTAAAAAATACTTATTAAGAAAACGTATAAAAATTTGAACGCAGCGGAACCTGCTCTGACCAACTAAACCATACGTTCTCATTGAGCTACATCGAAATTCTAATACCCTTGTTACAGCTTATTTTTGTTGTTACTATCTCTGTAGGGAGATTTTTACAAACTTCCCCTACCCAAAGATAATTAATTACTTATAATTATCGTTTGACAAGAGAGAATACAATTTTTTAAACATTTATATACATTTTTAAAGTGTTATTCCACACATAGGAAAGAAAAATACTTATTAAGAAAACATATAAAAAATATTTATTTACGGTAGTAAAATAAAAAAAATATTAAAAAAAATTAACCATATTATATAAAAAAAATCATTACAATACTTTTTTATAAAGTGAAGTGATATCTATATTAAAATTGAATTCAAAATTACATCTATTTAAATTCAAAATTATTATAAATTAAATAAAACTAATAAATTCATATTTCCAAACTAACGTTGACGTAAAGTAGAGATAATTAATAAAAGTAAGCTAATTAAAAAAACAGAAATGTCACTGTCAAAATGTTTTTTTAAGTAAAATAAAACGTGCACAAAACGCGATCTAAATGCCTTCCACCGGAATACTGAAACAACCCACCATCATGGAGGAGACCAGCGCATCGTTGAGGAAACGACACTCCGTTATATCTGGGAGGAGTGATTTTTGTAAGTTTATTTATTTTATACCGTGAGTAAAATGTTTGGTAAACAAATATGTAAATGTATTTTGTCCAATTTCGACACTAAAAATAAAAATCTAAATAAATCAGCTTCACGCTCTATCCCGCACACTGTATGGTAGGCAGAGGGAACCTAGTGTTAAGATGCTCCGTTCCTTACCTTCTGCCGAATTCAGGAGGCATTAAGTGTTGAGTGGCAGAACTCAACGCCGTGCTTGTCATCGACACTAGAGCCAATAAATGGAAATATAAATTTAAGTAAATATTTCATCTCCTCGAGTGGGGATCGAACCCACAACCAGTCGGTTTAACAGTCACACTTTGTGCCCCTGCGCTACGACTGACCTCTTACATTAAAAATGCTTATATTTTAAATTATTTTCGTTTTGGTTGCCTGTTTTTTTTGCGCTGCCTCGTACATACAGTATGATAGGCGGAGGGATACTACTGTAAAGATGATACTTTGAGATTAATTAAGACAAGATAAGAAAAGGTGCCTTTAATACAGAGTACCTTTAGTATAAAGTACAATTACCGTTTGAGACATTGCCTGTTTAGTGGTGAAACTCAACGCCGCCTTTTGTTTTACCAGAATGGGGAAATGAAAATAGTTCACTACCCCGAGTGGGAATAGAAAATAGTAATTATTATATGTATATTGTTATATACGAGTATAAACCCTATATAAAAAAAATTAAAGCTTTCGAGGACATTATTTCTTACCCGGACCTTCATTAAGATAAAATTTTTAGACAATTTCAATTCTGTACCTATACGTTTATTAAAGACTAGCATTTACCTGCGGCTTCACCTCTAGCATGTTGGAAATAAGTAAGAATTATTTATGACAATATTTATGACAAGCTAAGTGCCAGAGGTAACTCTGAGATGTAGTGGGTTACTTCAACATGATAAACCTGATATAACATTGCCAATATTTGACACATGGATAATGCAATACAAATATATTTTTAAAATTTGATTTAATATTAATCGTTTCTAAGATTAGCGTGCTTAACCGGACTTACAATATTAGTATAGATTTGCAAAATTTTGTACATATTTTTAATGAAGGAACTACTCTATTTCAGGGTCATCCTCCGACGAAGACGAAGGTGTACAGCCCCACGAAAAGGCAATAGCAGCAGGACAACCAAACCCACCACACTGTGTTCGTAACGTCGACCAGCATGCGTTTGGGAGACGGGAGATAGAGATCGCTGAACAAGAAATGCCGGGAATAATGGCATTGAGAGCCCGCGCCAAGGATGATAAGCCTTTGAAGGACGCCAAGGTAATTTTGGAGATTGAACGCTATTTTTTTTCAGTATCGAGCGGTATCCCGCAGGGTAGGTGGAGGGAACCTAGTATTAATACACTTCTCATGAATTTCGTGAAAAGTTAGAACGGAAGTATTTTAATAGAGAACAGAGTGTTTTAATACTCCGTTCTCAGGGCACTGTTTCCAGGTTTCCTCTGCCCACCCTGCTATGTGCAGGATACAGTGTGGGACTAAAAAAAATTAAATATAGTCAACCATAAGGTACCTTTGAGTGCAAGTACAGGGGGTTACATCGTAATGATTTATAATAGCAGTTCCTAAGATTACCACCTTCAACTAAACAAAGTAAAGCTAAATTTTAAAACATTTGGTTGTATGCAGGTTGGAAGAGGCAGCGCTCCATTTACGGAAATAGAATATAGGGTAAAATATTTCAAACCTATACCTAAAAAAATTAATCAAGATGCCTCAACAATTTGGACGTAGGATTTTTTTTTCATTTCACGATTTTTATCCATACCTGTATTTCGTGTGACGCGATTACGTATAGATCCCAATAACATAAACACTTACTACTACAAAAATACTACTAAAGGTTAAACAACTTTGAACTTTATCGCCAATACATATGACTCGATTTCGAAATGAGGCGTGTGCGGCGGTGTTCCTTTGATAGGTTTATGTGTGCGTGCGTCATCCTTACAAATGGCGTTTTGTTTTAAAATGACAATTTTATTATTTATTTTGTTTGAAGAAAAAAACTTTTTCATTTTTGGGAATTTATTTTTTTCTGAATTATATTAGGCTTTTATAGAGTAGTTAAAACTGTGGTTTCATTTAATGTGGTGCTGACACTTCCACCCTGTATATGTAACATTTATAGGTATATGCAAAAACGCGCTGTAGTATACTTAATACGGACCGTTTTTTTCTTCATTGGTTTCAACTCCCGACCATCTTGATCATTCAGATTTTAGATACGTTTTTATAATTCCAACAGACACAACATTTCAGTACATTCATACAATTCAATATTGGCAAAATATGTTTTTGTTTGGGCTAAAACGAAGATTTTATCATTCACAAATAGGACTGTATTATCAGTTTTTATTTTCGTTATCAATATAAATGTCGCAGAAAAGGGAAACCTTTTCAAATTATAGATTTAGGTCATCCATTTAAAACCTTTACTCTTTGTAACGAATATAGAATGAAATCGATCAGAATGATATATGGGTTGCGTGATTTCTAGCCACGTTGTTCTATGACTGATGTACCTTTGATACTAATAAAACTAGAATTTGATAGAAATATAGATATATATGATAAGAATAGAAATAGTATTTGAATATAGTGTATAAATTTTATCTATATTGTCTTAAGGTATATTTCTTTGGTAAGCTGTACTTTATGTAAGCAGTATTTATTTGGAAGGGAGGGGAACCTGAGAATGTAGTGTTTCACCTTTCGCACAACACATTTCCGTTCCCATTAAGACTATTCCGTTGAATTCTGAATTTGTCATTGCGTGTTGAGTGGCAGAGCTACGCATTGCTACGTCCGTGCCAGAGCAAGGAAATGAATATATTAATTTTTTTTCGTTTCCTCTAGTCAGAATCGAATTCAGTCACGGCGCAGGGTCACTGTCCCTGTGCCATGTCTGGTTCAATCATTTTTTCATTATTTATTTCTACTGTTTATCAGCTTTACGCTTTTTCCCATATCACAGAGTACGTGGAACGAACCTAATTTCAAAACACTCCGTTCTTTACTACGAAACGAAAATAAATAAATGATATGTAATCCCATATCCCCGGTTTGGAATAGAATCTATCAATTATCGCGTCTACAATCACATTTAAAATTAAAATTTTATAAACACAAAATCGTTTTTTCCCAGATCGTAGGCTGCACACATATAAATGCTCAAACTGCAGTACTAATAGAGACATTAGCTGCTCTAGGCGCTACTGTGCGCTGGGCTGCATGTAACATTTACAGTACACAGAATGAAGTTGCTGCAGCTTTGGCGCATGCTGGTAAGTAGAAATTGGGAGGGTAGGCAAAAACATCTTGGTAATGAAGGATTAATAATGTTTTTTATCTTCACCTGTATCCTACCCATAGCAGGGTAGGCAGAGGGAACCTGGGGGTCTAGTTCTAAGATACTCCATTCCCATTAAGACGGGCTGCGGCGCCCAATCCACCTGTAGCTCCTCTGGTGTTGGACGGGGTCGTGGACGGCGGTAGTCACTTACTATCAGGTGACCCGAACGCTCGTTTGTTTTGTCATTTTCATAAAAAAAAAGTCGCACGCTCGTGCCCCGTACCACAACATGCTTTTGTTAATAATAATGTTTGAGGATTAGAGGGAAAGATATATGTACGTATAATTAAAAAAAAATATCTTCGGATTAAATTTAACAATGGTGTGTCTTGATAATTTTCACCTGACCCATAGTGATGTAAATATGTAAACTGCAACTTAGTAGTTATGTAGTTTAAACTTTATAAATAGGTAACTAGAAACATTTATGAATAAATTTAAACAATTTACGTATGATATACGTATGATATACGTATAGCACAGTCATAATCATAGACTATGAATAAAAAAATAAACTAAAACAAAAACATATTTATTAAAATATCTATTTAATTGTTTTCCATTACTCTCCAGGTTACGCAATTTTCGCGTGGCGTGGCGAAAGCGAAGAAGCTTTCTGGTGGTGCATAGACCAATGCTGCACTCCCACTGGAACGTGGCAACCAAATATGATACTAGATGATGGTGGTGATGCAACGCATCTGATGCTGAAGAAACATCCTAATACGTTCAAACAGATTAAAGGTACTTGTAATTAGTGTTCGTTTTGTTGATTTTTGTTATTTCGAGTTGATTTGGGCCGATCTGAGTGAATTTTGTTTAATTTGACTTCATTTTAATTGATTAGATTGAGTTGAATATTGTACGACCAATGTTTAACTACACTTCCTCTGGTACTGGGAAACCAAATATGATATTAGATGGCGGCGGCGACGTAACTTCTGTTACTGAAGACACATCCAAGCACATTTTAACAGATTAAAATTATATTAATGTTGCTTCTTTTGAGTTATTGATTCATTATTTTTTATTGATTGATTTGAGTTGGCTTCTGTTTGATTCAGCGGTGCGTGACTTACAAGTGAATTGATAATATATTTTTAGGCCGTCGTGGCGGTTGTGTGTTTCTATTCCCACTCGGGGGAAAGAAATATTTAAGTTTTTCATTGTCTTGCTCTTTCTGTTGAGAATTCAGCGGAAAGTAAGAAGCTAAATGTCTTAACAGTAGGGGTTCCTTCTTAGTGAAGCTGAAATTAGAAACAAAATGTTAATAATATTATTTACAGGTATTGTAGAAGAAAGCGAAACGGGAGTGCACAGACTATATCAACTGAGTAAAGCTGGTAAATTATGTGTACCAGCGATGAACGTCAACGACTCAGTCACTAAAACTAAGTTTGATAATTTTTATTCTTGTAGGTGAGTGTGTTCCCATTTTTCATAATTTGATTTTGACTTAATTTTATATATTTTTTTAATTAAATATTTTAGAATTTCTAGAAGATAATTTTAATTAAAGTAGGCAAAATCGTGATTTATTATCAGGTTGTCCCTTTTCCCACAAAATCTGAATTGATATACTTAAAAATGATATTTTTCCGATATTGTTTATGGCATGAGTACTATTACAGCCCACAGCCCAAATTAAATTGAAAACTTAATTATTTAGTTCGTAATTTCCGGTTTTATCGTTCAAAGAACATTCTCCGACTTAAGGACATCCCCTTTTATATCAAAACCTCTATATTTCTACCCTCATACTGTGTACTACTGTCGTGAAGTTTTAATTTAAATAACCATACAATGCGGTGGGGGTCATGGTCGCCCTTAAATCAGCTGTGGATGACTGAGCAGCAGCAGCTTAAAATGTCTTTTTATCTTTTTTCTATTTTCTTTCCTCTTCTTTCTATTTTCTTCACGAGTGAGAGTGTACACTCCGCAAAAGTTCAGAAAACTTTACTTCAGAGCGTCCACGACTCTTCGACCGTGCTTTATTAAGGATTTCCTTTAAAGTAACTGTAAAAGTTGGGCCAAGCCAAGTGTGACTGTAAACGGGGGTTCTGGATGCGATTCCCTCTTAGGAGAATGAATTATCTGATTCTCAACACACAATGCCTTAAGAATTGTGCGGTGGGTAAAGAACGGAGTGTTTTTTTTCTCTAGGTTTGATCTGTGTAACATATTGTTTCGGGACACAGTGTGAAGTTAATAAAAATAAACAATTAGTTTTTTTTTCTGTCTTTTCCAGGGAAAGTATAATAGATGCTCTAAAACGCAGTACAGATCTAATGTTCGGCGGTAAGCAGCTAGTTGTCTGCGGTTACGGCGAAGTTGGCAAGGGATGCTGTCAAGCACTGAAGGCGTTGGGATGTGTTGTATGTGTTATTTTGTTTTTTTTTTATTTAAATAGGTTTTTAAAAGATGTATTTTTAATTTTGAAAAAAATAGAAAAAAAATCATGTTTTCATCATTTTATGAGGATCTGAATTTGCACCATAAAATAGGAAATTGTTTCTCGTTGAATTTCTGTGGGTTCGATTCCTACTTGCGGGAATTATTTATTCATAATTCCTTGGCTCTTGTCATTGTTGTGTCAGATCTAGACACGAAACTCCCTCTGCGACTCTGCATATATGCAGGATACAACGTGAAAACGGAAAAAAATAAAATATCTATGCATTTTCAGGTATATGTAACAGAAATCGATCCAATATGCGCATTACAAGCCGCCATGGATGGCTTTAGAGTTGTCAAGTTAAATGAGGTAAATATTATTTTCTTATATTATGCTACACTAACTTTATTATATATTGTATTAAATATATAATAAATGTGAAAAGTTTTTTGCCTTTTCCACTTTCATACATACTACTGACTGTTCAGTAGTTTATGTGTAAAATTAAGATAAAACTTTACATTACTATGGCTTATACATCAGAATAACATAGGCTATAATTTATCCAAAGTAAGTTGGCGCCACAGCTTCATGCTGTATAACGCACACAGTAGGGTAAGCAGATGGTACCTAGTGTTAAGACACTCCGTTCCCCACTTTCCGCCAAGTTTTGGAGGCATTGCGTGTTGAGTGGCGGAACTCAACGCCGCGCTTTGCCTCGACACCAGAGCGAAGAAATAAAAATATAAATGTAAATAAATATTTAATTTCTTGTTGTGGGGATCGAACCCACAACTAGTCGATTTTACAGTCATACTTTGTACTGCCGGCCTCATACGCAAGTAGTATTTATTTGAATTTGACCATTCAAGCGAAGCCATTGGTAAAAACTATTTTCTTAAAAATATTTTTGATATAGATCGAATTATTTAGAAATAAAATCATTACAATATTATATTCTTTAAAGGTAATCCGTCAAGTCGACTTAGTGATAACAGCTACCGGTAACAAAGGTGTAGTAACGCGGGAACATATGGAAAGAATGAAAAATGGCTGCGTCGTGTGTAACATGGGACACAGTAACACTGAGATCGACGTGCACTCGCTTCGAACTCCCGACCTATTGTGGGAGAGGGTTAGAAATCAGGTAACTAAGCTTTTCATATTATAATTTAAACATTTTTCCTAAAACCATATTTTTACTATTAAAATTACTATTTTAATAGGGAAAAATATAAATAAATGAATGAACTTTATATGTTTATTTATATTTTTATTTGTTACTTTTATGAAAACCAAGCAACTTTTATATAACATATAAGAATAATATTTAAATTATAAAAAATTACGGAGTCAGAAAAATAGATCTTATTGTTTAGATCATCTAGAAGTGCGAATTCAAATCCAGCTTTTCCTAACTAAACTATTTTAGTTCAGTTCCATAGATGCAGTTTTCCAAGTTCAATATATTGAAAAAATAATATAAAAATGACATAAGCTGTCAACTTGACAGGGGCTTGTCAAACTTTTAACATGTCTAATGAGTCATGTCAAAACAGTTTGAATTAATATTTTTGTTTCTACCTTTCAGAAAAGAATAATAATATAAAAAAAAATGTTAATATATTTATCATTCATAAAAATCATCTTTATAGTCCAAAACAGTACATTTTTATATACAAGTATGATAAAAAAAGAATATTTCTATTTGAAAATATATGTATTTATTACAATTTATAAGTATTTTATTATATAAGTAATATTTATAATTTATATTAAGCTGGACACACCGGCAGTTGTAAGTCAGAACGTAGTAAATGTTATTTTTATAAACAAACTATGGCATACGTTGTAGCATGTTCTTATATCCGCGCAGCCATTTTAAATGTATGAATATTATTTAAGTCTATTATTGTTTTCCACTAACTTTCTGATAGCTACCTTCTTCAAACAAAATGTTTTTGCTTAACACACTTTATATATGTGAAAATGTTAAACTTAGATTTTCAATAAAAAAATATATATATAGAAATATGTATATATATATGTATGTATATGCATGAAAGCTTTTAATTATGTATTTTAAAAGTAATAATAATATATATATTTAAATTGTTGGAATTACTGTTATTATTTTCGCTATAGAAAAAGTTTAAATAACACAATAACTAACACTACTTATAAAAGTTGATATGAATACTATATTCAATTATAAATGAATATTAGAGTGTGGTAACCAATTTTCACAAAGGCTTGTCAATTTTTTTAAGTAAAGTTTATAAAAATACATGCATTTTACTATGATTTTTCCTACTTCTGGTATTCATTTTATTAAAAAAGAAATGCTACATATTGTTAAATATACATATGATAAAAAAAAATACTTGCATGAATCAATGTAAAAAAATGGCGTTTTCCTAAAAAAAATCTACATATATACCGTTTTCTTAAAAGGTGGACCACATAATATGGGGCAACGGTAAACGTATAGTCCTCCTGGCCGAGGGCCGCCTCGCCAACCTCTGCTGCTCCTCGCTGCCCTCGTTCGTGGTGTCCGTGACGGCGGCCACGCAGGCGCTCGCGCTCATCGAGCTTTATAATGCACCGCAACATCGGTATAAGGTAAGAGTTAAAGAGAGAGAAAAGTTTCAGAGTAAGAGATTTCGATATAAGGTAAGATCAGGGGTATCAGTAATGGTTGTGTGTTTGATTTAAACACAATTCTTTTTAAGTATTTGTGCGTATAGTGTTGCAGATGCGTGAAATTAGTCACTTCTTACAATATATTTTATAAACAAAGAAAATAAAAAAATCAATTATTTTTTTCTTTTATTTGCATATGATGCATCGAATCCTGCTCCGGGCAATGTTGACAAAAAAGTTTTATAACTTAATGTTTATACATTAAGTTATACAACTTTTTTGTTTTATTCTCCACGTTTGGTCTAATTGAATAATATGCACCTAGTATTGAGCAACAACATATAGTGTTCTGCAACTATATACTAAATATCTTTTGTATATTTTTATAGTGGAAAAACAATAATAGAAATTTGTTTTGTTTTCAGGCCGACGTTTACCTACTACCAAAGAAAATGGACGAATACGTAGCAAGCTTACATTTGCCCACTTTCGACGCACATTTGACTGAACTAACCGATGAGCAGGCTAAATACCTAGGTCTCAACAAAGTAGGGCCGTTCAAACCTAACTATTACAGATACTAGCCTTGAATTTAGGCCGACAATTCGGCAGCTTTTTAGTGAAAAAGCTTAGACTTATATAGTACGGTTGACGAGCTGTGGCCGCCCTGAAATTAGGCTACGATCTTTTGCGCAATGTCCACTCGCGCTCAGAAAGAATATAATCAAAAGTAAGAAAAATCCTAAAATCATATCTGCGCAGCCATCTACAGGGCGGCTACGACTCCGAAACCCTACTGTATGTTTGTATAATGATTTTTTTTTTATTTTGTCAGTTACTGTATTATTAATGCTTGTAGTTGTAAATTGTTAGGTGTTATTTTCGTTTATCTGTATATATATAATTATAATTACAGGTAATATTGTTTTTATTATTATGAAGTAACCATTTTTTTGCTAAACATTATTTATATAGAGAATTACGGTATTATGTATTGCTCTTATGATTGGTTTTTTTTATATACAATACAGTTAGGCTTTCTGGCCTTTTTGCATTGGGAAGGAAATAATAAAAAGCAAGAAAAATTCACGATCCTGCGCACAAGCCAGCGACTGTGACGCGATAGGTTTTGGGAAAAAAACAAAAGTGTCGTAATCGGAATGGATTGTCTTAACACTAGGTTTTGAGCTGAGATGTGAACCAGTTTCCCAGTCGGGACCTCAAATTCGTTAAAACTCGCCGGCACATCGCTCATGGAATAGCGACCATCTCGCGTTTTAGGGCCGGTCAATCGTCGTCGGCTTACTGGCGTAAACGTGACTCTTGAGGTTATCTCTAGAGAAAAAATGACGTGACGTCTGGGCTCCGGAGAGGCCACGGAATGTTCCCTCGAGGTGATACCAGTTTTCCAAACATAACATCCCATATATATATATTTTTTCATCATTGCAAATGAAAAAATCAGCTTCACGCTGTATCCCGCACACAGCATGGTAGGCAGAAGGAACTAAATATTAAGACACTCTGTTCCCTATTTTCCTACGAATTTTTGAGGCATTGCATATTGGGTGGCTTGCTTTGCCTCGAGACCAGAGCGAAGAAATTAAAATATAAATTTATATTAATATTTCATTTCTTCTAGTTGGGATAAAACCCACAATCACGATTGGCCTCTAAATAAATGAATGTCAAATGCAATCTTTACAACTGCTAAAAGCTCCTTGGATGTATGGGATGTCGTCTTATTGAAACCAAGTCCTGTCATTGTAGACTTCAAAATTGCGCACAGTTGCGGAAAGAAAAAAAACGGAACAAAGCTATGTTACGATTCAAATTTAATCTTTAAACTGTAGATCGCTTACGGTACGGACCCCGAAAACTTATTGACCATGGAATGCTGGTATTTGATTCAGTGTCGAGCCAGTACTTTCGAATTTTCTAATCAACGACCTAATTACAGTTTCACTCAGGCATAGATTTAGATCGTGTAAATTAAATTCAGAGAAAAATTAAAAAGCATTTACACAGAACGCACCACCCAGCTTGGCGTCAAAACGCTTCTAAATTTCGGAGAACCAAGCTAGTTATCCCGGCCCTATCCGGGCCCGGTCCCGCGTACCGGTTGCACGACGAGCAACGTTGATTTGAAATTCATACGCCTTTCTGGCGCACCTGTATAAGGCTGTGGCTTTTGCACCTACATCTCTTCTTTTTTTTTAATAACTACAAATATATACCATATTTTTGGCAAAAAAATTTTGGCGATTACCGCATTAGTATTTTTTAGTCACAAATGAATTTAAAGATATTTATTTTTTTTAAAATGGAATTATATTTTTCTGCTACAAATAATATAATACGCTTGCTTAAATTTTAAATATATTTTCTTAATTATGTGACAAAGTAAAAGTTGTTGTCATATTTTATTTAATTATATATCTTTTTTATTATTGATGATTGTGTTATTTATTTTTCTTTTAGTAGGTTCTCAATAATATAATATGGGGCCATCGTGTCGCAGAGGAATAGTCTGATTGCAAACGCAATGGTGGAGGTTTGATACCCACCAACGCTAGGTTCCCTCTGCCTGCCATTCTATATAAAAATATATATATTTATTTGATTCCGTACAAATGCTAATATCATTTATAATAAGGTATGAAATAACAGAAAACTCGCAATTTTAGTTTTATTTATAAAAAGATTTTTTTTTAAATAATTAATGTCATAGTCGTAATCATAGCTTAGTTTTTTTGTATTTAAGTAAGTATTAGTGATGTGCTGTATCGAATATTTACATAGATTGTACGTTATATTATTTTGTTATTTTTGTTTTATCGCAGATATTCGAATATTTTTCTTGCTATATAAATATTATTTTATTTTAATATCTTTTTTTCTTATAATATTATAATTGGAAGATTTTTTTTCGAAGTATTAAGTTATTTTAGTACTGTCTTTTATTTTTTTATGTTTACATTTGTTGTTTGAAAATAATAAAAAAAAATGTTGAAATGTCAGTTTTTTATTAATGTTTTCTGTGTTTAATCATTATATATTGCTTTTACAAGCTTTTATTTGACTTACCGTGCTAGTACGTGTATGTGAAATCTAGCAAGCTCAATTTGACCCCATTGAGCTGACATTTGGATTATGACTTCAATTCTGATGATAATGAAATTAAAAATCAATATTGTTGTTAATGCAATAATCCACCTAATATGGCTATTAAATGAATGGTCTTGATTGTCACAATACAATACACCACGAACTAACATTTTTTTTATATTTTAATTACATTTCTATGTATCTATGTATTATAGTGAATGACGTTTACGTCAAATAAATCTAAAAAAAGATAAATATTTAAAAATATAAAACTTTTTACGTATCAGGATTCGAACTAGCACTTTTTCGAAACCGTTCAACAAAAAATATGTTGTAACCGCACATAAAAAAACTATGGCGTAATTGATGGCGCTTGGATGGTCAACAAGATGCACGGATTTGAATCCTGTCACTTTCTAATTTTTATAATTCTCTAAATATTATAATTTGTGTACCAGTAGAAAACATTTTTAATTATCTCATTAATTTATACCTACTTCTTTTTAAATGAAAATTACTATATAAAAGTATATAGAAACAACATTTCTAGTATTACTTATAAACTTTTAGTTACTTTTAGTTTAATTACACTATAATTGTAACATCATACTTTTTATGTACATAATTTATGGACTATTAGTTTTAAAAACCTTGCTTTATGATGATGAAATATTTACTTATATTATAGTCTAAAATTCAATAAGTTATAATATTTGCTTTTGCTTTGCTTTGCTGTTTTTTTTAATACAAATAAAATAAAGATTTTATACTCTATGTTCGGATGTATATTTTTTGTTTCATGTATGAAAAAAAAATATCAAAGAATAGAAATCAAAATGCCTAAAAAGATGTAATTAGTAGTTGAATAAGATTGTTGCCATGTTTTATTAAATAAATCTGTGAATATGTCTTTTATTTTTCCCATGTGTGAAGTAAAATATTTAATTTAATTTAGAGCCGTCTTAGCACAGTAATACCTAATGTAGGACTAAGTCTGTCTATAAAAGCAATGATTGCGATGTTCACTCGGGAGTATCAGAGATTATGCGTGGTGTTGATTGAGATTGGTGTTGAACCACTCAACGTAATATATCAAATCAAGACTCAAAACGGTGTACAGAATATTTCGACGCTATGTCCTCCGACTAACCTGCTATATGTGGGATACAGCGTAAAGATGAAAAGAACCAAATTTTGTTTTAACTTATTTTGATAAAAGCTATTGGATTGTTTAATTTTAAGCTTCACGCCGTATCCCGCACATATCAAGATAGGCAGGGGTAACCTGGGAACATAGTTTTAACACACTAGGTTCCCAATCAGACACTTCTGTGCCCCACTTTTCGCCAAATTCTGGAGGCTGTGCGTGCTCCAGTGGCATTCAAACCCACAACCTGTCGCCTTTTTGAAACCCAGATGTTATCTACCTGGAAACACTGCCGCAGGCAGTTCATTCCACAGTTGCGTGGCGCGTGGTGGGAAGTTCCTACAAAACCGCAAAGTAGTGGAGTGCCACGTATCCAGATGGTGCGGATGATACTTAAGTTTTTGACGTACTGTGCGGTTAGAAAATTCGGCGGCAAGTAACATTTCAAATAGTTCTCCAGAACACCCCTTGATAAATGCGGTAGAGAATGCACAGCAAGGATACATTAACTCTACGCAAAGCCAATGTGTCAAGCCCTGCACAGATTACTGGGTCCTCAACGATTCGAACAGCTCGACACAGCGCAGATGTAGAGAAGTACTGTCTCTCCCTGTTGTGTTTTGGAAGACTGGCGATACGACAATTGGTTTTTTTTTGTGGTTAATGATGATGCTCTCCATGACTCTTAAGAGTAGGGAGGTAATAGCAATAGGCCTGTAGTTAGATGGATCGGAGCCATGGCTTTTCTTCGCGATCGGGTGGATAAGAGAGCTCTTTCATGAGTCTGGGACTACACTGCGTGCGAGAATTTGAATGAAAATTGATCTCTTAAATTGCATGCAATCATAGCAAGTAGGTAGTGGCGCAGCTCAACTCCACGCTTTGTCTATTAGAGGTGATGAAATTAGAATAAATTATATTTAATCATTTCCCGAGTGAAGGACAAAAAAATACGAGTAAAGTAATAGGGGTTTGATGATTATGATAATTTTATTAAATAGGTATAATTTGTTACAAGATAATAATCTGAAACATTGTAACTATTTGTAATTACCTGGAAATCTAAAGCAAATCGAATAAACCTTTTATTATCTAATATCTAATAGACAAAACGACATTTAGTTTGGAAATTGAAATGATAAAAAAAAATGTAATAACACACAGTGGTAAAACGAAGGCTCGATTTCCACTCCTGGGAACGAATTATGTATATAAATTTTTGTTTCCTCGCCCTGGTAACAAAATAAACAACTGCCACTCAAAATATCATGTCGGTGGCAAGTGGGTAACGGAGTGTCCTAACACTAGATTGCCTATATATATATATATATATATATATATATATAAATTTATATATCACTATTTCACTGTGACTGAAAGTGAGGCTCAACCGTAGTGTTTACAGTTAGAGACCCAAAATTTTGGATAAAAATAATACAATCATGGTAAAAACTATTAATTAGAAACCAGTGCAGGTTTCCATATTATCCTGCTTGACCCTTTAAGCACAACCATGAAATATAAGATTTAAAATTAAATATTTAACGAATTACGCCCTACGAGAGATATATCCTGGTAAACTCTTCGAGGAGGGCAGTACGTGCCCTTTCTATGAAGGCATCAGTGGCATAAAGCCACTACTTCACGCCGGTTTTAAATGTTGGGGGTGGTAAAGATCCGGTCGAATCTGCCCATGTGTGTTGCCATTGCTGGCGACGTGACTCTACCACACGTACTTTAGTCGCCTCTTACGACACCACCAGTACCAGGATGATCCTATTCTAGGCCGGGATCACACGGTCTATGGTGATTCTTTTTCTGTTAAAGGTGCGGTCCTTTGGAATACACTCCCGCGCGGGCTGCGTCAATCCAAATCAGTTCACATTTTTAAACGTCAAGTTAGAACCTATTTCTTATCGCTATAAAGTATGTATGTATGTAATTGTATATTTATCTATGTAAGTTTATTGAATTATATATTTATTTATCAATAGATGTATGTATTTTATATTATTTTATTTTATAAAGATATCTACGTAAATTAGTATGTATTTTTTTGATGTAGGTATATTATATTAGAATTACATATTATATCATTTGTACACCAGCCAATATCCATATATTCTTCGATCTTTTTAATGGTAAGGGTTGCCTGGTAGAAATCACAGATAAGGCCGCCTTCACACCATATTTTTCCTTTGTTTTCCTTGTATATTTTTATTAGTAAGTTGGTGTAATGCAGTAATAATTAAATAAATCTTTATCAATAACTTTCCTAAGAGTCCGTAATCAACAGAAAATGCACGTTTGGTTTATGTTTTCAAAACCATCAACCATCCATCCATCAAAACTCAAAACCTTCAAAAGAATCGAAATTGCCACCATATTTAACAAACATTTTCGACAGTCCGTTTTACTATTGCACCAAACCCATCTGGAGCTCCCTTGCCGTGGCCGGATTCCTAATAATTCCAAGTCACGTTACTTATATACTTGTAAAGTCTTATGTGCAATAAAGTGTTATTTATTATTATTATTATTATATTTTAACATAAACATGTCAATAATAAGCGGTGAACTGTGATGAACTTTGTAATTAATGTATATTAAAATTATTTATTTCATTCCAAAACCTGTTCATGGCCATACCTCAAAATTTTGCAGAGAAAGGATAGTATTGAAGTGGAGATCAATAAAGAAATCAATCATTTCCTATGATATAATTGTTATTAATTGTAGCAGACGTTAAATATTAGTATAAGGTAATAAATTAATTTTTAACAAAAAAAAACCGACTTCTAATAATAAATTAAAAAGTAAAAAATAAATTTACTTTGATTTTATTAAACAAAAATAATTAAAGAAAGACTTTATAATTTTGAAGGCGGTGCCAAGCTTATGCTACAAAAACCTTACTACAATATCAAAATTACTAAGCCTGTTTGTTATACTTGGCACCGACTTTAAAATTATGAAATCTTTCTATTTTTATTTGACAAAATCATACATTGATTTTGTTTGTTTGAAGTCGGTTTTTTTTTGTTAATGGTGATGGGTAGACCTTAAAAGGATGCTTCTCAAACGAGTAGGTAGTGGTTGTCCCATGTAAAACTTCAATCTTAATTAGGTATTATTTTTGTGCAAATTAACATTTTGGCATATTGACAAGAAAAAAATATTTGGACGAATTTGGAACCTCCATTTTTTGAAAGTGGTTGAAAAGAAATGCAACGATGAGGAATCTCATAAATATGTACTCTTATTTCAAAAACAATTTAAGCGTGGATGGTAATGATTTTTATCGTTTGACAATTTAATTCATGCAGCATTATCAGAATAATTTACCTTTTATTCTGATAATGCTGCATGAATTAAATTGTTTAGTCAGATTAATCGATAGTTTAGAACTTAAACTTTAATATCATATATTAATTAAAACAGTTATTTCGAATGCACGTAAACTAGTAGTAACATTCTTGCCGAGGTCCGTGCTTGGAAAAGGATGGTAATGAATATTAGCACAGTTTCTTTATTTTCCTGAAAAATATATTTCATAATAATGTAATATAAACACCTCTTAAAGCGACTTAATAGTGTAATACACTATGTTTTGCTGTGTAAATAATTAAAAGCAAATCATAAGTTGACAAGTGGTTAGCCATTTTGTACGAAAAGGAACGACCCTAATCAATGGTATAAGGGTTTCAGCCCGTTTAAAATCTTTTAATACACTCAATACAAATCCTAAAATAAATCTTAAAATCCTAATCTCATATTTCACTTAATCTAGTCACTCAATTATCTTCGAGCTTATAGATGACAGAAAAATAATATAAATGTGATATAACATTTTCTAGGACAAAGAATGACATCGAAAAAGAAAGATAATTTTACTTTCTACAAAAAAGAGAGGTTTGAAGTAAAAAATCTCTCATGTGATTTATAGCTCTGAGCACATTCTTTAGCACTTGGTGTAGAAAAGCGTTTTTTTGTTTTTTTTTTTAAGTATTATTAAGCTTAGTTGAATACTAACAAAAGTTATGTGCTCTAATAATATTATGTATAGATAATTAATAAAAGCCATTGCAAAAATGTCAATCATACATTTATATATCTACCTTTAAAAAAGATAATCTTTTTGATAAACAGATTCTTAGAAAAAAAGAGTACGTCATTTTTCACAACTACGTTTTTTATTTTGTAATATTATACCTATTAAATTTAAAAATATGAAAAGATTAAATCATTCTTGTTTTTATTGCCTTGATATTGAGTCTTTGCTGAATCTGTTTTCTAAATCCAAAATACCCTTCTAAATTATCATTTTAAAACTACTGAGTTATTTAATAATTAAATAAATATTTACAGTAGCGTGAGTAATATTTTTACATTAAAATATTAAATATTTCATTCTACCGAGTGCGAATCGAGCCCACAACCGTTACTATTATTTACAGTCCCATGCTTGTGCCCCTGCGCCATGAAAGCAATTTTAATATTTTTTTTCTTTTAATAATATTCTTATAATTTTATAAAATGGACGAATATATAAATAATAGTCACAATGAGATAGAAAAACATCAAAAAATAATCTATTAGGATTTAGAAAACAGATACAGCAGACTCAATATTATGACAATAAAAACAAGCATGATATCATTTTTATATTCTTTTCTGTAGGTATTTAATATGTCTAAAATTATCATTTTACAGATAGACTATTAGAGTAAAGCTTGTCTAACTATATTACATGATTTTTTTTTCAAACATAAAGCAGCCAAAATGGGAAAAATTCTTCAAATGATGGCAGTTATTTTACAAGCAACCATTTGTTATAGTGTTGAGAAAAGAATAAACTTTGATTTGATATACAGGGTGGAAGAGGCAGCGCTCCATTTACGGAAACAGCATATAGGGCAAAATATGTCAAACCCATACCTAAAGAAATTAATCAAGATGCCTCAACAGTTTGGACTTAGGATTTTTTTTTCATTTTACGATTTTTATCCATCCTGTATTTCGTTTGACGCGATTACGTATAGATCCCAATAGCGTAAACACTTACTATTACAAAAATACTATTAAAGGTTAAACAACTTTGAACTTTATCGCCAACACCTACGACTCGATTTCGGAATGAGTCGTGTGCAGCGGTGTTCCTTTGATAGGTTTATGTGAACGTGCGTAGTCCTTACAAATGGCGTTTTATTTTAAAACGACAATTTTATTATTTATTTTGTTTGAAAAAAAAAAACTTTTTCATTTTTGGATTTTTTTTTCTGATTTATGTTAGGCTTCTAGAGAGTAGTTAAAACTGTGATTTCATTTAAAGTGGTGCTTACACTTCCACTCTGTATAATTCATTTGAAAAATACCTGGGTGTAAACAATCAACATTTTGTCAACTGTATAATTTTGACAACACAGTGGTTGCGGCTGACTGTGAGGTGGCAACCATTTTGTTTTTAATTCCTTGTGCGATTGAGGAAGTTAATTTTTGTATTATAAATTACAAAAACAATGTTGTTGGAATTAAATGGAAAGTCAGCTGACATAATACATTACATATAAATGTATAATGTACACGAATTTTACGTATACATCGCCAGCTTTAACTAATCCCGACAAAACACCCACTATTTTCATATTTTCTAACGTCACCATTACATCATTGTTGCCGTTTCAAAATTTTTTATTTATATATATTTATATAGTATTTTTTAATATTTCAAGTAAATTAACTTTTTTGGTTTATATACTCTACTTACATTGAGTACTACGATATAATGAACACTGGCTTCGAAGCTCTGAGGCTATTTTTAATTTTAATAATCACCAAGTTGCTAGTATGTTCAATAGAGAAAAAACTATTCGCGGTGGCTCTTTAATAATTTTGAATAAATCTTATAAATTTAAAGAACGTAAAGATATTGTGAGCCTCTCTGTTGAGCAGACTATTGAAATGGCCTGTGTTGAGCTAGAGCATTTCATTGTTGTAAGTGTATACAGACCTCCCTCTGGGTTATA
>JAATLQ010020876.1:58729-70393 GCA_013421005.1 Heliconius erato x Heliconius himera | reverse complement strand
ACCAAAGAAAAGTATAAATTAATTATAATTACATAAAAATTAACAGTAGTTCGAAAATGTATGAAAATTTACAAAACTGTCAAAGTCATCTGCCGGTTCGCGTCGGTCATACTATGCCGCTCGTAGGCTAGGTCATTTCGAATCAGTGACATCTCCTTAATTATTTATTAGAATGTTATACAGTAAACTATAATTTCAATCCAGATGAAATGTTAAAAGTGACTATTATATTCATTTTCCTAAGGATCAATATAAAATTATAGAAAATACATACAACAAAAACCCGATAAATACAAAGTAAATTAATTAAAATGATTACTTTTGCTTAACCTTCAGAGATAAACATGGTATATGTATAGCGGACTTTTTTAAACATTAAAGAACAATATTTTTGTAAAACATTGTTTTTATGTATCTCATAAGGTTGAGTCGGCGCCCGCTATGTAAGCGTTAAGCTCATTTTGGGTGACGTTTTCTTATAATCAACAAACTTTGCAAACCGTTGCTTAGCAACGGTCGGTTGTTATTAACATGGCGGCATAAATTGCCTGTCAAACTAAAAAGTATTTTAATATATTAGTATATATCGACAATATTACAAATATGAGAAAAAAAAGTAACCTATGTTCATCCGAAGACCCTTAAGTATCCCTTTATGAGTGTTTTATCACAATTGAATTAGCGGTTTGGCCCTGATTGCGTCACAGACAGACAGACAGACAGACAGACAGACAGAGTTACTTTCGAATTTATAATATAGGTATGGATATATATATATATATATATATATGTGTGTGTATATGTATACTATATTTGAATGATGGCATCGTGATTTAAAAAAAAAAAAAAATATGAGTTGTTTTTTTTTCTAATAGAGTATTTAACTTCTATATAAAATATAAAATAAGTGAATGTAAATAATAATATAATTATTTCAACATACTTTGTACGCTACCTTCATACTGTAGGGGCTGATGTCGTTTCCTGGCTATGAATGCAATGATCACGATGAACAGTAAAGTGCCCACAGCCCCCGCTATGATGCCCAACGCCCAGCTGGTGTCTATGTTGCCTGTGCTTTTTGCTTCTGTGGAAGATTTATTTTGATGAAATTTGAATTGTATAAATATTTAAAAATAAAGCCAGTCATGGCGCAAGGGCACAAGTCTGCCTTGTGGGTTAAATGAAATATTTTAAATTTTAAATTCCCCCCTCTGGTGAAGGGACAAAGCGTGGCGTTGAGTTCTGCTACTCAACACGCAATGCTTCCAAAATTTGGCGGAAAGTGGGGAACAGAGTGTCTTAATACTAGGTTCCATCTACCTACCCGGGCCCACCCCCATGGGTGGGTATCCCACAGCGTGAAGCAGATTTTTTTTATTTGACATAGTAAGGCAACGTGTGATTGTAAATATTATGGGTTCGAACCTCACACGGATAAATGATTGTATTAAAATTATATAGATGTATGCTGTGCTAAAAGTTTCGAATTTTAGTGAAAAATTAATAACGGAGTGTCCTAACACTACGCTCTATCCTGTCTATACACGAGAATAAAAGTGAAGCTTAAAAAGATATTATATATTTAATAACTTAATAGAGTTAGTTTGTAATTTAACATGAGTTAATTCAAGTTATTGGGCAAATATACAGTTGTAAAGTATGTAAATTTTACTTTGACAATTACAAATATCCCGAGTTTCTATTGTACAAACCGTGGTCTCTTCATCCTTTACGTCTTACTTTTAAACATAAATAGAGTCGTTTTTGACTGATATATTTTATTTTAACATTGGTTTATTATGTAATAGCAAGTAATATTTGTATGAGTATTAAATGACGAAGTGATTTATAGCTAAATTCCATTTTTAGCATTACCCTGTATTCCGTATAAAGCAGGGTAGACAAAGTTAAAACTCCACTTTCAGCCGAATTTTCAAGACATTGAGTATTGACTCGCGGAATGCAACGACGCGCTTTGTCCTGTTACCAGAGCGAGAAAATAAAAATAATGAACTTTCTCCGAATGGGAATCGAACTCACACTCATGTGTGTGTGTTTACAGTCAGACACTGTCACTATACCAATACGGACAATAAATCGTTAAAACTATATCGAACGTAAAAATTATAAGGTGAACGAAATTCTAGTACATAATAAATCGTAATAATTTTGTTTCGTAATACCTGTAATTAAAGCTACACGCTACGATAACGTAATATTAACGTAGAATTTATGTTTGAATTTGTAATGTTATAGAGATTTAATAAGAACTTTTTTAAACATATAATTTAATCTAAATATACTTTATAGATATTAAAATGGCTTTGTATTATGAAACAAATAAGAAATAATTTCTTGGAAAACGTATAAAAACTTGAACAAGGTATATTTGACCCCGCGTCTCTTGAAAACCGTCGTTATATAGGTATTTATTTACCTGTATGTAGTGCCAATCTCGACAGTGTATGCACTCTAAGCGTGGTCACTTCAGATCTTCCTCTAGCATTATTAGCATAGAATACCAGCGTCAACTCCTTCCCAGAGCCGAGTCCTTGTAATTTCCAAACTGGTGTAATCTTTGACACGTTTGCTATTAACGTATCCATTTCCCATGCTTCCACAAAGTATGTCGTTTGGAGACCACCGTCGTAACCTATAGGAGAAAAGTAAGCAACGATTAATAGCTTACATGAGGTAAATTATATATATAATTTTTTATCATTTACTTATTTTAAGCTTCACACTGTATATATTAAGGTATATAGGTAGAGATTTCTAATTTTTTGTCATTTTTCAAGAATGTATATACTGGGCGGAGCTCAACGCCGCGCATTGTCGTATTGTCAGGGCGAGGAAATAAAAATAATAAATTTCCTCGAGTGGGGATCCAACCATCAATCCTCAAGTTTACAGTAATCTATTAGATATAATAATAAACATTCATAAATGTATTGAAACAAATATTTCTTCGCTTTACCATAATCACTTAATCTTAATATTATTTTTGGTTTTTAGCGTTATCAATAAATAAAAAAATATTCAGTTTTTAATTGATAAAGAATACAACACACATAAAATAAGAATAACCACATTGGCTTAATGAGAAAATCCTGTCGGTACACATAGAATGAAAGTTCATTAAAAATTCCATTCGTAGAATAAAAATACAATTTTAGTCGCTAAAATCTTTTATCTTTTTATAAACAATATCCTATTGAGGCCGTCGTAGTACAACAGCAGCTTGTAATTGTTAACGCGGCGGTTGTGAATTCCATTCCCATTCGGAATGGATGTTCATTCCATCGTTCAGATAACGAGTTAAAGATGGTGTTGAATGCCGCCACTTAACACGCAATTTTTTAAAAATATGGCGGAAAGTAGAGAACGAAACGGAGAAATGGAGAAACAGAGAAATTCTATCTATCCTGATATGTGCGGGCTATGACGGGCTTTTAAATTAAAAGTATATAACATCTGATCTATTTGAATACTTTATAAATAACTAGACTTCTCTCCTCGGCATATCTACATAAGAAGGAATTGGAATATAATAAATATTTGACATAAGCAAGCTTCGAACCCGCATCGTCTATAAAAAGCAAATAAAGAGAGAAGCCCTCGATTTAATTGTATAGTAAATTTACCTCCAATTTGTATGTACTTATAAAACTACTGTCATACTGGCAGAGGTTAATGGCTTTTAATACTAACCTAAAAGTCGTGGGTTCGATTCCTAGTAACGATTAATTGGTGTAGCAAGCTTTAGCATCCAGCGTACTAACGATAGGTAAAGGAAAAATAGTATCACGTTGTTGACATATTTATTTTAGCTTCACGCTGTGTCCTGCATATAGCATACTATAACACACTCTATTCTGGTAGATAGAAGATATCCAATATAAAGACACTCCTTCCGCCATTTTCCGCAAATTCTTCAAGTCATTGTGTATTGTGTTACGTAACTCAACGCCGCGATTTGCCCAAGTACAAGAACATAATAACAGTACTCACCAGCCAAACACCTCAACTCCGCTGAATCATCAGTCAAATTGAGACTTGAGCAGTTCGTAGGTGGGTCCGGCTTCACAGCAGGAAGGAGGGTGTACCTGCAAGGCTCGATTTGCTGTCCAGCCAAGTTAGTCGCTCTACATGCTAAGGAGCCGTAGTCAGTGTCGACTGTAGGTGTGTATGTTAGTATTGAACGTCCGGTTTTGTCTATTGTGTATTTACTCTGTATAAAACAAAGAGATTTTGTTAATATATGTTCATATAAATTTTGTTATTAATTTAGATTTTGTGAATGGACTTTTTTTAATATTTTAGTTGACTTATACGATTAAAAAATATATTTAATAAATTATTTAATCTTAAAAAAATATAAGTAATTGTAGGGTAATATAACTTAAAGGTGTAAATCAATACATATTTAGAAAACGTTTAAAAATTAGAACGTAGCGGGACTTGAACCTACAAATTTTTATACGTTTTCTAAATAAGTATTTTTATTTCTTAAGTGTAGAATAACACTTTAAAATATAAAAAAAATAGCATTCTTAGTGTGCCATGATGGACGAATAAATAAAATATAAAAAAAGTCAGCATCACGCTGTATCCCGCACACAGTAGGGTAGACAGAGGGAACCTAGTGTTGAGACACTCCGTTCCCCACTTCCTGCCGAATTCTGAAGGCATTGCGGGTTGAGTGGCAGAAATAAACGCCGCACTTTGCCTCGACACCAGAGAGAAGGAATGAAAATATAAATTTAAGTAAATATTTCATCTCCTCGAGTGGCGATCGAACCCACAACCAGTCGGTTTCACAGTCACACTTTCTTCAAGTATAAATCTAAATAATCGTTCTAAATAAAATGTCTTGTGCTGAATTTGGTCTTCTTTGAAACAAAAATTAATATTTCTCGTCGTTGTTTCAATTCAAAACAGATATTAATTAGTAAACTAATATCAACAAATTTATTCTGTGTATGTACAGAATAAATTTGTTGACATTAGTAACATATTATAAAATAAAAATATTACTAATACTAAAATAACATGAATAGATGAAATATTTATAATAATAATAATATAAATAATATAGTAAACATTATTGTTTACTATGAATTGTATGCAATGAAACAACAAAGCTTTTACTATTCTATTAGATAAAATAGTAGTTCGGTTCGATTCTCCGTCAGAGTAATAATAAAGTGCGGTGTTGTTTCGCCATTGAATTTAAAATGTAAAAAACCGGCTAAGTTCGAGTCTGGATACCTATCTACTTATTTATTTTATTTATAAACCTTAAAAAATGGAAGGTTATTCTTAATTTAGAGTACAAAAATATACCTATACTATATCAAATATAACAATCTGCTCAGTCATAACGCGATTAAGGTATAATAAATTTTATTGCTTGATCTCTGAAGCGTAGACCTAACGATCGTTAGTTGTCACGACTAACGAAAATGGTCCATTATCAAAAGTATTAAAATTTAAACTACGAACTAAAATTTACTTTACCATTTTTAGTAGGTCCAGTATATGAAATGTAATATAACGGTTTAGATAAAAAAATTGCCAATATTATTGAAATTGCGTATGCTTGAGGAAGGAGTTAAAAGATCTTTGCTTGATAAGTTAAAATTCCGTTTTGTAATTTATTTTTTCCAAAAAGTATCACTTTAGATAAAAAATATAATTATTTTTTATATATCTTTTGCACTTTCCTTATTTCAACGCCACACTTTGCCTAAACAGACCATTTGTATTGTAAAACACCTTTTCCTCTTTAAGTTTAAAAAAAAAAACAATCATCACATTTTATTACGCATATTAGGTTTGTCAGAGAATCTAATTATTAAGAGTCAGCACATATTAATTCACTCATCGCATGTCACATCGAAAAGAGTCTACTGTTAAGACACTCTGTTCTCTATATTTTGAAAGGCATAATGAATCTCCTTCATATATTATCACAGTATTTTATATGAAGACATCGTAGCCCACAGTATCTGATTGTAAACGTGACAGCTGTGGGTTCTATTTTTTTTTATGGAAAAGGACAAGGCAAACGATCGTTCGGGTCACCTGATGGTAAGTCACTACTGCCGCCCACGACCCCGTGCCACACCAGAGGAGCTACAGGTGCGTTGCCGGCCTTTAAGGTGGAGATAGACGCGCTTTTTGAAGGTACCCATGTCATATCGAACTGGAAATACTGCCGCGGGTAGGCCATTCCACAGTTCCAAAGCGCGTGGAAGAAAGTTCCTACGGAACCGCACAGTAGTAGATTGCCACGTATCCAGGTGGTGTGGATGATATTTTAGCTTGTGACGTTAGAAAATTCGGCGGCAGGGGAAGGGGATCATTATCCCATTTTCTCGGTAATAAGGCATAGCATGACGTTGAACTTCGCCACTCAACACGCATTATCTTGTAAGTGGCGCGGGAAAAAGGAAACGGAATGTCTCAACAATAGGTTCCCTCTACCTACTCAGGTAGAAGCGTCAACCTGTAAATATAAACATATATTTCATACACATAACTCACCATTTCCAACTCAACAGTCCCCAAAGAGTTATTAAGTGTCCATTGAAAGTTCTCAGGTGGTGGGAACGCGTCGACCTCGCACGCGACGCGCGCCGCCTCGCTTATAGCCGCGCCTACTATCGCCGCCACTTTGTTCTTGCAGACAGGCTTGACTACGGAAAAGGGGAAATTTAAATAAGTTATGGCTTAATGAGATTTTTTTTTCTTTTGTTTCTGTTTACTTTTTTTCGTTAAATGGGTTATATATTGTTTTTGAAGATAAATCTATCTGTTTTTACAAGTGTTATGATAAGGAAAAAATAATATTCACAAGAACATTTAATCTCATATTATAAGCTTCTTTCTAGGAATGCGTATTACATTTCTATAAAGAAGAGGCAGGTTAACCCCCAATTTTTGCACATTGTGTGTAAATTGTCGGAAAACAAAGCCCATAAAATAAATAAAATAATCATTACATTGAAGTAACTGAATCCACGAATATTGCGCATATAGTAAAGTACTGTCTAGCTATGATTACTTTGCTCAAAATACAGCCTGAGCGTATATGCGTATTATGCAGATCTTCTCCTAACTTCTGATTAAAATATAACACACAATCAAATTTTATATATTATATAAAAAAAATATTATATTATAGTAGTGCAGAAAGAATGAAGAAATGATAAACATGACGTTATATTAATTACGCGTAACGTGAACAAACAATCTCAGGTGACGCTCTTGGAGCTTATCTGCTACGTCACGGACTCCAAGACTACTTTGAATGAATGTGTTTCGTATGCGGTCAGATAGCATTACGTCGAACGTCCACCTCAGCTTCTTCATTTCCGTGACATCAAGCTTCTGAGTATGCCAAGATAGTGCTAGCCAGCATTCGCTGCCGTATAAAAGACCCGGTCGAATGATGCTCTTGTATGTTGGACTCTTGAGTTTGAGTGGTATCCTTCGATCGCAGACCACATCAGTGACCTCCCGCCAATTGGCCCAGGCAGCGCTTATCCAGCTATAGACATCATGATCGATGCCTCCAGACTCATGCATAACAGATCCAAGGTACCTGAAATTTTCCGAATTAACGAGCACTATCCATATAAGTCCTGACTCAGCCAGGTTTAGGATTTATATGGTTAGAGCTCGAGTCCGGTCGCCATTTAGTTTAAGACCATCTTTCTCAAGCGTACCCTTCCATAGGTTCATTTTACGCTCCAATATCAGTCGGGTTTCGTCAATGAGTGCTATGTTATCGGTATACATCATCAGCTATGGAGGCTGGTCTTGGATGTGAGCCATTGAGCACATTGAATAAGAACAGACTAAAAGCCGAGAACAATCTGGAAGAGCTTATTGCCTCCGACAGTACCTAGTCATAACCATAGAAGCGGAAACGTGGTACATGTCTCGCGGTACATGGCTCGTGGTATGTACCACTATTACTACTGTCTAGCGGTGACAAACTCTCACTGCGGGTTCTGGCTACAGCTCTTTTACTGGCAACCTTCGCTACTATTTACTCCAGTCTGTCGTCAGGAGAGTTGGATTGCTGCCAGTTCTTATTGGCAACCTTCTTTTCACGACTCACTACTTCATCTTCTATGTAGTTCTATCTTATTTACTATCTTTTCATGTATAATATGAAAAAAAACATCGATACGATACAAATATATTTTATGTAAAACTTTAAATAGCTAAGACAAGAAAACATCTAAAAACGCACCCTAAAAGATCGCTGTAAAAGCTCTCAACTTATTGTACGACACGCTCTTCAAAACTTTTACGATTCCAAATGAAAATAAACAGCTAACGTTACAATTTACTCGCGTGTATCGTATGCCGATGAAGTTAAATTACCAAAAGAAAAAAAGGTCTTTTCGAGTTCTTTTCCCCTTTTTTTTCACCTCCGCTTTGTTTTAGCAAAGTTTTCGTATCGCGCTCAATGAGCCGTCGAATGGTTGAAAAAGTCCTAACGATAAATACTTATCGACTTTTAGGAATTAGAAAATGGGGATTTTCTAATGGGGAAAGGGTAAGCTTTTTGAATTGGGGTATCTTTAAATGGTAAAAACGTAATTTGAATAAAAGTATTATGGTCTTACCTTTATATTATTATAAACAGATAAGATTTTCTATTATGCTGCTTATTTTTAACCTACTTCAAAAAAGAAGGATGATATAAATTTTAAATAGTGACTAATGTGTCATGAACAGGGTAACACGATCGACGCATTAACAGTTTTCTAGCAGTGGGGATCTCAGTATCTATCCATTTTACCCTCTTATATGTTTAGCGATTTTCAGCAAATATTTAGGAATTTGTGATTATTTTGAAAAAACTCAGATTCTTGAAGTAAATTGGCTAATATAGCCCGACCGTTCGGTCTAACGTCGTAGTTGTTTTCCTCAACATAGGCCAATAACAGACCTTTCGTATCGTATAATAATTTATATATCTTGGTTTATATAAAATTATATGGTTATATAAAAATTACTGGAGATTTTTTTACAATGGCAACATGTTAAAAATGTACATTAATCATAAAACAGTAAATAACTGATATTCTCATTATGAGAACTGACTACCTTTAAATCGATTTTTTTAGGTATTCACCGACATGTTTGTTTATTTCACCAGTCAAATATTGTTGCTGTACACATGTTTTGACATTATCTATCTATCGTAGAACATGAATTGGCTAAAGCTCTTGGGTGATGGTCCATATTAACTTTCAGCGGTTGTAAAAAATATTTCAAATGAAAATTTTTTGTACCTCCTATTTTAAAATTTATAAACACATTAAGTATAAACACAAAAAATTTCCTTAAAAAAATTTATCATAAATTTCCTATATATTTTCGGTAAAAACTTTTTTTTTCAAATAATTACATAAATAAGTATCCATCAACTACAGTCGGAATATTTCGTTACTTACTGAGGTCCCCTACTCATATACCACGTTGATCCGTCGATCGGGCTACACGTATTTATTTATACGTGATTATTATATAACCAAGGTAATTTAGAACGACTCTATTAATATACTAATATACTAAATTTATAAGCAATTTAATACTAAATTTCATAATTTAGCATTTAATTAAAATGTACCATGTTATTATGAATAATTTATCTATGAAATATTTGTATAATAGAATCATGCAAGATAATATTTTAAAATTAGTTTTACAGCAACTGTGCAGTACTTATGCTAACGAAATTTTGACATTTACATATCTTTTTTTTTAGGTATTAGTAATCATGTATGAAGTATTCATGTTTTTTGTAGGTGATCTTCCTTTAGTGTTGTTGACCTTCGAGAACACAGTATCTCGAAGGTCAACATAAGACTGTCCCGCTTATCTTATTTGTCAAAATATGGCATAAAATATATAAAAAATATTGAATATGAGTAAGTTCTGTTGTATTTATTACACAATAATTATATTGATGATACTGAGTGAAACGAAGCAAGCACGGGGTTAAGTCTTAAATTTCTTATGCAAAGTTTTTTTAAGGTATGACTGAGTAACAATCATAGAGAAATTAGGTACTAAGTGACTTAATATTATTTTTTTATTGTGATATGTTCATTTGTATGTATAGATACTATACAAAAGGAAACTAAATTCGTATATTATGTCCGATTTCATGGCGATGGCGCCAGTTCTCGTCACAAAAGATAAAAATCATAGATTCATAAATACAAAAGAATTTAAATAGTTCTACTAGGAATGTCAAATGTGGATTTTAGATTAGAATCTACTAGTGATCAATCATAGTATTGATAGGAATAGTGGATTTGTAGGGTTTTTATTTTTGTTTATCTTGTAACTATACTAGAGTCATTCTTAAATATTTTAACAAGTAGCTCGAGCATTTATTTTTATATCTTCTAGTTTTAGTTTCAAGCTGTAGGTCGCTCATAACAGGGTAGGCAGAGGGAACCTAGGAACCTAGTGTAAAGATACTCAGTTTCACACTTTCCGCTGAATTCGTGAGGCATTGCATAATGATTGGCGGAACTCACCACAGCGAAGAGTAGAAAATACTTAATTTCTTCATGTAGGAATCGAACTCACAACTATCGTGCTTACACTTCCACCCTTGACCCCTGCGCCACGACGACCTCAATTTTTAAGATTTCATCTAGTATTATAAAATAGAGTAAAAAAAAATAAATAAATTCATATATTGATTAATGGTTAAAAATCATTTCAAAAGCTCCCTTACTATAATAAGACAAAAAGTGCCTGAGTGGGAATTCAAACCACAAACGTTGCGTTGCGTTATGCGGAGTAAGGCGCTTCTGCCCCTGAGCCACGATGGTCTTATTGTTTTATATAATTTATTTTAATAAATTTCTGGCCAAAACTATCTCACTACGCTCAATAAGACTCAAACATCATCACTTCATATAATACCAATACAATATATACATATATTGATTGTTATCCTAGAATAACAAGAAGCATCATAGTTGTGAAATCTCGATCGAGCTTATGTAAATACATAGCGAAGTTAACAACCGAGTTTCAATGGAGATTTGCATGTGACTGCATATTACATTGGTCCATGGTCGTAGAACTATCATCACAATGTATGGAATAGAATGGAATTATACATTGTATTATTGGAGGTTAAAAATAGCATATGTTATTGCTCTCAGGCATTATCTATATATTATTATATATTCTTTATTGCACTTAAAACATATAAGAAACATAAAAATTAAAAGGTTAGTTAGCAAAGGTGGGCTTATTTCTAAAAGAAATCTCTTCCAGCCAACCATTGGAAGTGGATGACTGTCAAACAGCGGGAAGAGAGTATAGTGCAGTTTTCAATAAAAGAAAAATAACTAAGAAATTAAAAATAATAATAATAACAATAATCGTGAAACAAATTTCCAAATGCATAAATAGAAAGAGAGAGAAATAGATACATATACAAATATACATTAATCCTATACTTATATAATTATAAATACATCCTATATTTATAAATACAAATTATATATAATAAACACATATATATATATATACATATATATATATATATATATATATATATATATATATATATATATATATATATATATATATATATATATATATATA
>JAATLQ010020876.1:16747-58629 GCA_013421005.1 Heliconius erato x Heliconius himera | reverse complement strand
TAGTAAGGAAGGACTTCTTTGGATAGGGATAGGGAGTTGGTTCCAAAGTGATGCAGCGTACACAGTGAAAGATTTTGCTTGATTTATATTGCTTATTTTTAAAATTTTTAAAGTATTATTCTACACTTAGGAAAGAAAAAATAGTTATTTAGAAACTCGGTCACTCAGCCTGGTCCGTTTCCAGGAGGCGCGGGACTCGAACCCGCGCCTCCTGGAAACGGACCAGGCGCTTTGACCACTAAGCCATACGTTCTCATCAAGCTACGTCGCAATTTTTATACGCTTGTTACAATTTATTTTTACAAATTTCCGCTACCCAAAGATAATTTAAGAATTATCATATGGCAAGAGATGGCAATTTTTAAATATTTATTTACATTTTTAAAGTGATTTAGGAAAGAAAAATACTTATTTAAGAAATGGATAAAAATTTGAACGTAGCAGGACTCGAATCCACCGCAGAGCGCCGGTCGGCTTCCAGTAGGCGCGGGTTCGAGTCCCTCTACGTTCAATGTTTTATGCGTTTTCTAAACAAGTATCTGTATATTGTTTATTTAAAGTTTAGGAAAATCTGAGGTTTATTTTAGATAGATTACGTAGATGCACTTTGACAAGTTTAGAGAAAAAAAAACTATTAGTAGCGGCGCAAGCGTGCCGTTGACAACGCAATTGTAAAAAAACACGATTCCCCAAATCGGAATCGAACCCCACAACCTGTCACGTTTACTATCACACGCGTGTGCTCCTGCGCCACAACTGGCCTATCTTATCTGATCAATAATTTATAACACAAACACCGTAATATAATATTATTTATTTCTAAATAGTGTTTCTATATTGTTATAACATACATACATGTCATAAATATATTTGTTTAGGGCATAGGCGAAGTTGACAGCCTTTTTGTTTGACGAACTTATCTTATAGCAAACATGTTATATTGAACGTTACTTTTAATGTAACACAAGTACATGTAAAATATAATAATTTGTATTAAGACACGAGATTGTTATTATTATTGTGGCTATAGTGGTGCAATGGAACCGCTTTTAAATATTAAAGTTATGGTCATGGGCTCGATTACCATCTGGGGGAAAGATTATATTTAAATTATTTTTATTTCCCAGCTCTGGTTAAATAAATATTCTTAACAATATTCTTAACTCGTACATACTATACATGTTACAGTAGACAGAGGGAATCAGGGAACATAATATTAAGGGACTCCGTTCCCATTAGGACACTTCTGTTTCCCACTGACTTCACATTATGATCTACATACAAATATTAAATTACATAGAAATCGTCACTACAAGACTGTAACAACCAATAAACACAACGTAAACTAATTTATCACTGAAGTTGTTGCCAACACAAACAAATTGAAAATACTCCACATTTATACACAAATTTTATTTATATGAAACACTAGTTCAAAACAAAGGAAACAACGAATGAAATATTATTGTACTTATATTTCTTTTCGCAAGCTATTCACATTTGAAACTTTTGAAGCTTGTAGTGACGAACTTTGCAATATTGCACCAGAAAAAGATTAGTGTGGACACTGCATTTTGTCGTAATTTCGCGCTACGTGACGCTACTATAGAATTTAATGGCTTGAGCAGGTCCAATCTCACAATTTTTATGTACAAAAAAAAACGTCATAACTGTTTCACTGTTTCTGTTTTTATTTTGCTAGAAAATTGAGAATTTCAATCATATTTTTCGATTTGATTTCTTGTTTCTTGTTATTTATTAAAAGTTGATCGTTCAAGGCTGCTGTGCCGTAGTAGATCAACATCATACTGTAAACGTAATGGTTGTGAGTTCAATTTCCACTTGTTGAATTTAAATATTTAATATCCTCATTTGTGGGGATCGAACCCACAACCAGTCGGTTTTACACACACACGTACAGTTACACTTTGTGCCCCTGCACCACGACTGGTCTCCTATTAAAAAATATTTTTCGTAAAATTATTTTTTATTGCTATGAAATGTTATCCGTACATAAAAAATGATTTATCTTGCAGAATAGAAGTATCATAAACATAAATATAAAGAATCCAGTTCAATGTTCAGTAATGTTTCGTTCTTGACTTCACCGACAAAAGAGTCGAAAATCTATATGAGTGCCGCGTTCTGTCTCCACTTGAAATTCAAGCTCAAAACTTTATTCCATATTTTTTACTTACATTTGCAAATTAGTCTACCTTCAGCTAATACATATCTTATACTATTAAGTTGATATATTTGGAATAGAGGTAACCTAAATAAAATGGAATGCTTTAAAAATGTTGAAAAGCTGAGATATAGGCACAAAATTAACTTGAAATTATTCGTGCACGTATAACTTGCCTGGATACGCTAACGTGTATTTTGATCAGTTTCTTGATCACAGTACTTTTTGCTTTAAAAAACCTATACTTACTTTAATTCTTATAATCTATTACAATACTATTCAATAAATACACACTAAAAAAACAAAAACAAACAACCTTACTAATATAAGTCAACAAACCCTTTCCCTAAAGCGACACGCAAAAAAAACATGAAAAATAAAAAATACTCACAAATAACGTGCAAAGAGACCGGCGCAGATCTTCCATCCCCTTCCACATTAGACGCTATACAGACGTACTTCCCCGCTTGCTCTCTCGAAACACCCTGTAGAGCTAAGTGCGCGGAACCAGCAATGACACCAGCGCGTTGATTATGTTTCATTATTTGCCCCTAAAAAGGAAGATTATTTTTAATAAGGGTTGCCCCGTAAAAGGGTAAATTAAGATTAATATGAACTGAGAGAATTAAATGAATTTAAAGTTGAGTCGTTAAATGCTTTTTTATTCTTATTCATTGTTTTAAGTGAATGCGTTATAAAGGTTGATTGTAAGAGTTTATATGTTGTTTGTCTCGAAAAGGAGTGTTTTTTTTGTATTAACTTTTAAAACAATAAGAATAAATTGTACCAAGTGCTTAGAATGTACATAGTGGCCAAATGTAAACGTGAATTGTTATTGCTTAGACTTGGTACGTGAGATCTGACTTTTAATACTAAATTTTAATGTATTTTTATAGAATAGCATTTTTTATTCAAGATATTTCTTTCATTCAATTTTACTTTTACAATATACAACATAATATATTTGCTTAAACAATAATATTTTCAAATCCATATCAAAATCACATTCTAGTATAGTAAATCTATTCATTATACAGGGTGGAAGAGGCAGCGCTCCATTTACGGAAACAGCATATAGGGTAAAATATTTCAAACCTATATACCTAAAGAAATTAATCAAGATGCCTCAACAGTTTGGACGTAGGATTTTTTTTCATTTCACGATTTTTATCCATACCTTTATTTCGTGTGACGCGATCACGTATAGATCCCAATAACATAAACACTTACTACTACAAAAATACTACTAAAGGTTAAACAACTTTGAACTTTATTGCGAATACATACGACTCGATTTCGAAATGAGGCGTGTGCGGCGGTGTTCCTTTGATAGGTTTATGTGTGCGTGCGTCATCCTTACAAAAGGCGTTTTGTTTTAAAATTACAATTTTATTATTTTTTTTGTTTGAAAAAAAACTTTTTCATTTTTGGAAATTTATTTTTTTCTGAATTATATTAGGCTTTTATAGAGTAGTTAAAACTGTGGTTTCATTTAAAGTGGTGCTGACACTTCTACCCTGTATACATAGCTTACATATTTACTTATATATTATTATTTAAGCAGATAACACAATTATCCAAGTTACAATGCATATCCATTTAATAATAAACGAATTTAAACTTCAAATAATTTATCCTATTAAAACGTGAATTCCTTTAACTTCAACTAAGTACTTAACTCTATATACATTAAGCCGTTTACTCACATTATGCTCCCAAACAACTTTGTAAGCGCTAGGATTTGCGCTGACGATACATTCGAAATACATGTCGTCGCCTTCTTCTATGTCGTTCGGGTTCATTTTGGAGCCCAGCCTCAGTTCCACTTTGGGTACATCTGTTGAAAGTTTAAAAATGTATTATGAACTAGCGACTTGTTAGCGGCATTGCCCGCTTGAACTACACAGGCAGGTAGGCAGAGGGAACATAGTGTTAAGACACTCCGTTCCCACTTTCTGCCGAATTCTGGAGGCATTGTTTGTTGAGTGGCAGAACTCAACGCCGCAACTTTTTTAGTTATAACTTTTTTTTGAACTACACAATTATTTTAAAACTGAATTTTTTGCTAAATAATAAGAAAAAATTAATGAGTTTACAGCAATTTAGTCGGACAAAATACTTTATACTGATATGACTTTTTCGTTTATGAACCGATTGAAACCATTTAATGTTTATTTTACAATCATTAAATGTTAAGGAATATTTGTCAAATATAATAGTTGAAACTACATCTAAATTGATTAGCTAAATTGATTAGCACAAACGCATAGACGGACCGACAAAAATTGAGAAAATTGTGTTCGGATTTATTAATGGAGGCATTTAATAATGTTTTTTTCCTCCCATATATAGGTGGCGATAAGTTACAATTTAATTATAGAAATATGAGACGGAAAATTTACACATTTTTAATTTCATTTCTAGTATAACAAAATGGATGGATCGTAAGTTGAAAACAGATATGCGAGTATATGATAAAAATGCGCTGTCGACCTTATCCTTATAATAAATACCGTAATTTAGTAGATAAAAAGTAAACTAATCAATTTAGTTCACTGAAACAGCAATGGCGATATACACAGAATGGCATATAAAATAAAACATAACGTGCTTAGTTTTGGTCATAACACGAGAATGAATGATGAAATTTTTGATTCAAAAGTCAATTGTAAGAGCTGCAGGAAAAACTTCCGTTGTCTTTCAAGTTCAGAGTGTCAATGATCCTGGAGGAAGGTCACGTAAAGTGCATGAAGACATGGATATGTTAAGGCGAAAAAAGTATGTATTGACGTCTGTTTACGCTCTTTTCTCACTGGCTTAATTTTATTTGATGTAGTTTCTTTCAAATGATTATGATATTTTATCAATTTATTATAATTGCTTACTGTTCTTAAGTTTCAATCATCAAAATATGTTGTACGTGAATATTAATTATATTTAATTTATATAGTAGTTAGTAATTTATCTAGTAGTTAGTAGTGTAGTAGTAGCCGCCCACAATTTTTTGTATTTGTATTATACACTACTCATATCTAATGTGAAGACAATATTTTTACTACTATTCAATAAAGGTTTCATATGAAATAAGTTTAAATAAAAATAAAACAAAGACTAGTAAAATTGTATAATGAACAAAATAAAATATGAAATTTATCCTTCACAAAAATATTGTTAATAAAGAAACAGGTACACTGAATCCGATCTTCATTAAAAGTGGACTTTTCTTTATTTAATTAAGAAAGAATGTCTTCAACAGGTGCAGTTCAATCATAGATCTGTGATATAAAAGATTTTATGATATCTTTATGGAAGTAAGAAAACGAACAACTTGAAATTGAAAAGTACATTTAATTTTAAAACTATACAGTAACTTTATGAAATTGATAGCATTATTTTCTTTTTATATAAAAGTTTGTTCTTTATTAGAATTTCACTATAGATAGAAAGAGTTCAATGAAAATATTAAATATTTCGTTTTTTTCGAGTGGAAATAGAACCTAACACCTGTCGCGATTACAGTAGCACGCTTGTGCCCCTGCGCCACGAATGATTTCTATAGTCATGGTTATGTACATCAAATAAAATTTAATTTTCACTAAGCTATTTTAGCCAGAGTGACTTCCTTTACACTAAGCAAGGCAAATTAAGTACTATACAAAAAAGGTATTTTCATTCAAAAATATATATTATATTCAATGTGACACTACTGTCAATCAACAGAAAACCTCTTACAGTACCACTTCTTTATATATACAATTTAATACATTGTACGAGACAGAGAACATGCATAAACGCGAAACATTAGTTTATCGTTAGCATTTTGCTGTAAATTTGTTAGGTATGGTAGTTGTATTATATATTTTTTATTTTATTTAAAAAAAAAATTATATATTTTTTTAGTTTAATTCTAGTTTTTTTTTCAGCTTCACGCTGTATGAAGCCAGTCGTGGCGCAGGGGCACAAAGTGTGACTGTAAAACCGACTGGTTGTGGGTTCAATCCTCACTCGAGGAGATGAAATATTTACTTAAATTTATATTTCCATTTCTTCGCTCTGGTGTCGAGGGAACCTGCGGCGTTGAGTTTTGCCAATCAACACACAATGCCTCCAGAATGCGTCAGAAACTTGGGAACGGAGTGTCTGAACACTAGATTCCCGCTGCTATGTGCGGGATACAACGTGAAGCAGATTTTTTTTACGCTGTATCCCGCATGTATGAAAATATTATTATTAAGAATGAAAATATTATTATTGCTTTTTCAGACACACTTGTGCCCCTCGTAGATTTTTGTTATAATTATCATTTAAAGTCATATAATAGTCTATTATAACAAAACAAACATTCTTATACAAAAATGTTAAGTTCTCATAAAGTGAGTCAATTTGAGCTCTGTTGTAACAAGTAAGTGGTCCTCAAAGAAATAGTTCAAGTTTTTGATAGTTGCGATAGAACTGACTATAAAAGTTTATGTATCATAATATTTATAATATTTCGAAGAAAATATGTTTGGCATGGGAACGCTCATTTTATTATCTTTGTATGTTATGGCTTCTAGTGTCTAGATGCGCTTTCGTACAAGTTAATTTTAGAAATGACTAAGCCAATTTTCATAAAGTTTAGAATTTCACGCTTTACCCCTAGTCGAGTAGCCAGCGAGAAGCTAGTGCATTATCCTCTGTCGTCTAAATATTGATGTATGATAGTGAAATTTTTACTTTTATACTATTTCTAATGGAACCGTAAAGACGACTATGTATTAAAATTTGTGCTTTGAAGAATGTACTTCAATACCGAACCACTATGACAAATATTATTTTTTTACACCTTACACTGTATCCATATCAGAGTAGGTAGAGGGAACCTGGGAACTAAGTAACACTTGGTTCCATTAAGATACTTCTGTTCCCCATATTCCGTCAAATGCTACACTTTGCCTCGTTACCAGAGCGAAGAAAATGAAAATATTTAATTTCTTAATATGGAAGTCGATCCCGCGTTAGCATTTCAGTCGCAAGCTCTGCTTCTGTGCCATGATAGCCTCAACGACAAATATGTATATATTGACAAATAATAGAAGCTGGTCGTGGCGCAGAAGCACAAAGTGTTACTATAAAATCGACTGGTTGTGGGTTCGATCCCCACTCGAGGAAGTGAAATATTTATTTACATTTATATTTTTATTTTTTCGCTCTGGTGTCGAGGCAAAGCGCGGCGTTGAGTTACGCAACTCAGCACGCAATGCCTCCAGAATTCAGCGAAAAGTGGGGAATGGAATGTCTTAACACTAGATTCCCTCTGCCTACCCTGATGTATGCGGGATACAGCGTGAAGCTATAGTTAATAATATATTCTGACTTACAATGCAAATCGAGTTTCATTGACGTTTCTAGCATAGAATGTTCTAGTTTCTCGTGAGTCGCCTTACAAGTGAGGACTCGGCCGTTATGCTCCATGCTGGGCGTCCACCGTAGCATGGACACCGTTTCGTTACGGTCTTCTGAGTTCTGAAACAAAGTAATGCATTTGTAATTCAGGAATATGCTGAGAATTTTATCAAAGCGGTATATATAAAAGTTTTGTTTTTTGTTAAAATAATACAGCAAACGAGAAAATTGTGCATTTAAATCCCAGTCGTGGGAATATTTATACAAGCTGTGCTTATATGTTTTCAGTTTCAAGTTTTATATTGCATATATTAGGAAAGGCAGAATGTGTATACTTTTAGGATACCCTTTAGTTCGCTTTCTGCGTGAATTCAAGACTTCCGCTTTCTGCGTGCTAAGCGACGAAACTCAACGCCGCGCTATGTTTTGTTGCTAGAGCGAAGAAATAAAAATATTTAATTCCCCCTAACGGGAATCGACTTTGAAACAAAAGGTACGAACCGCCACGACGACCTCATAAATGTTTTTACATACATGTAGGTACTATATAGTTTGCTTATAGCTTAATCTTCATAGTTAGAAGTATCTCATTTCCATATGATAACAGAAACCTGCTTACAAAGTTTAACTTAAAGTAGTTTCCAAGCGAAAACGTTTTGTTTATCATATTCATATATCGTATGAGGAAAGGTGCAAGAGAATCAAGAGCTTACTTTATAAAAGTTTGTTTTAATTGTTTTATGTTTTAGAGACCAGCAATGTATATGTATGTTTTAGAGGTGCAGGCCACAAGCGTGTGACGTTAAATCCGACCGTATGTGGGTTCGATTTCCACTTGAGGAAATTAAATATTTGATAGTTTCACGCAATTCCTCTAGAATTCTGAAGAAAATGGGGAACGACAGTATCTTAATGGGAAAGTATACGTTTATAGATTAAAAGAAAGTATACTTTTGTACAAAAGATAGTGTACGTTTCCAGGTTCTCTATACCTTGCTTGCTATTTTTGTAATACAACGTGAATCTGAATGTGAAAATTACTATGCAAGTTTAATCCTTAGACGTTGTACGTAATCTAGGTCTATTAGTATATTTAGAGGAGCTTAAACAGGGGCAGCGTAAGATGTTGTTGTAAAGTTATAACCAAAAAACCTAATCCTTTTTGACAGGTTGTTCTTACGGGAATATATAGAAAAAACATATGAAATATATAGAAAAAACATAGAGACAAAACGACAAGTATGGAAAAATCTATCATAATAAAATAATTGGAGTTTTCACTCCAATTCCAATTCGAGGGAATGATTATATTATTATTTTTTGCAGTAAGACAAAGCGTGGTTTTGAGTTCTGAAAGCGGAGAATGGATTGTCTGGACAGTGAGTTCTCTTCCTTTGTACTTTTTTAGCTTTCTCCTGTATCCCGCACATAACAAAGAAGGGAAGCAAAGAGAAAATGGGAACCTAGTTTTAAGACACACCGTTACCATTCAGACACCGTTCTCAACTTACCGCCACATTATTTATGTATTAAATAGTACTAAGTAGTAGGATTCAACGCTGTGATTTATTTTCTTACCAGAACGACGAAATGAAAATATTAAATATTTAATTTCTCCAAGTGGAAATCGAACCCATAACCGTCACGCCTACACTCACACGCTTGTGCCACTGCACAACGACGGCATCTTCATTTGTAGATTTTGCATTGCCAAATATTAACAAAAGATTTTTATTTATAAACATTACCTTTTGCGGCTCTGATACAATCATCTGCTTATCATTCAGCCACCAGGTGATGATTGCGGGGGGTCTGGCGCCCACCGCCCTGCAGGCCAGTTCTGCTTCTTGGCCGACGGAGAGTGGTTGTTCTCGTGCCAGTATTTCCACTAGTAGAGGTCGTACTGGAACAATTTTATGATTTGTAAAATTCTTAATTAGTTCTAAAATGCTAAATATATTGCAAATTATATATGTAGAAACCAGAACCAAACAGTATTCAGTATTAAACGAATCGTTTTTGATTATTTTTGTATTTTTATAGCATGTAAGTAGCGTTGGATTTTATTACGTAGAAATGGTTAATTTTTATTTTGAGAAAAATATCATTTTAAGGGCATTTTATTATAAATTCCGAATTCCAACGTCACACTTAAAGACTGCGATAGTTAAAGTATTAAATGTACTACAAACTTAGTACTATAGTACTGCTACTGTACTAAGCTTTATAATACTAGTATAGATAAAACAAAATATCAATATTATTAGTTCATATATATGCATTATTCACCGCTTATCACGAAGCGTTGCGCAATGAATCCGCGTCAGCTTGCCTTTAGAAATTGTAGCGTTCTAGTAAATAACGGGAACTGTACGAGATGATATTCTCTTGCCAAGAACAGGTTTAATAGGCCTACGGCAAATACGTCGGCATCGCGTGTTTTCGCTTCAATTGAAGGCTCAGATGTGTGCCAGTTAGTGGGAAACTTTAGTAGTTAAGTTAAAAATTGTTTGGATTATCGTTTAAGGCGTGTTATACATGATTTATAATGATAGTTGGCGTGTATTGTAGTTAGTTGTGTGTGAACGAAAAGCAAGTTGCCCTAACTGTTATATCAAGACTAATCAATCGTATAATCTATCTAGGAAAAATAATAGGGTTTCTAAAATGATCCGCAAGGGTAATGTAAAATAAAAACATCTTAATTTTAATAGAAACGATGGTTGGAAACTTTTTACCACCAGAGAGCAAGATACAGTCGTCTCACTCTGAGCGATTACAGAAAGAAAGAATACAGGACACGTGAAGCAATTATAAAATATAATTATGTTAACTGATAAGCGAATCCACCACAGTCTGCTCGTGACCATGATATTCGAAAAATTCGAAAATTCGAAATTCTGAGAAATTTTGAAAACAACACGAGATTCCAAAAATGTTTAATACTGAAATATGTGCGATAAATCCGGTTAAAGATTTTTATATACAGTATTGCAGCATGATGTCGCACGTGGCGACAAAATCTATAATTTAAGATAAATATAGACATCCAAGTTTGATATGATACAGCTATCGTATACGTCCAAACTTTGTTAATTACTGACGAAAATAAAAGTGGTAAAAATAACACATATAGCCACAACCAATAATAATAGTGGAAGCCATGTAAAATGAGGAAATGATGATATTAATATTGTGGTATAACTCACAGCCAAATAAATATACATTAAAGCTTCTAACGTGGAAAGGTTATCATACAAACAGAAACCGTATAAGCGTGAAATAGTCAAAAAGATAGATTTTTTTGCTGATTACTTTTCTGAATGTTTATTTTCCGCCTCCATATTTGCTTTAAGGGTTTCATTGTTATATTTCAAAATATTCCAGCAATATTCGAGTGTTAATAATCGCGATAATTGTAGGTTACTAAAATTATCGCGTTACGTCGCGTAAATTTATATTTCCATTTCTTCGCTCTGGTGTCGAGGTTAAGCGCGGCGTTAAGTTCTGCCATTCAATTCGCAAGGCCACTGGAATTCGGCAGAAAGCGGGAAATGGAGTGTCTTGACACTAGGTTACCTCTGCCTACCATGCTGTGTGTGGGATACAGCGTGAAGCTGTTTTTTTTTATTATTATAACCTAGTGTTACGACACTCTGTCCCCATTAAGGCATGTCCGTTCACTAATTTTCGCCAAAATAGTAAGGCATTACGTTTGGAGTGGATAAACTCACTATACTTAATATTGTAACTAAAACGTTTATATTAAGAATAAGTATCATATTACAATGTTGACTCTGTCATTACTGCTGTCTTCATAGATATATATGAAGGTTAAAGAATAGTAATAAAATAATATGAAACAAATATCAGCTTACTCGCATTTAATAGGAGTATGAGTAACTTTTCTAGACAGCTCTAATTTAATATCACATCTAATGTTACAAAACACGTCGTATGAAATCCTATTAATTCTAAGTATATTATATGTAGCATTCTGAGGCCGTCGTTGCGCAGCGATCCAGCATCTTATTGTAAACTCTAAGGCTGTGGGTTTGACATTATTTCGGGGAACGAATTTTCTTTTTTTTCTTCACACTGGTAACAAGACAAAGCGATACATTGAGTTCCGCCACGCAAGACGCAATGTCACGTAAATTAGACGAAAAGTTTGGAAAGGAGAGTCTTAACATTAGTGTACTCAGCGTGAAACTATAAAAAAAGAGATATCATAGCGTCGTAGTTGAAATATATTTTTTTAATGAAATGACAAGGTAAGAGAACATACGCATCGCCAAAAGGAAATTTTCCCGAGGGATGCCTCAATAGAAGTTACGTTAGAATTCTCTAGCATATCATTGAACATAGAACGACCATAGTGGAAGGTATATTGGCGATCATTGAACAATCGGTGATTCTCTAGATAAATCAAATGCTGGAGGCTATTTAATATGCTCTCCATCACTTTTGAGAGCAAAAAGGTGATAAGAATAGGTCTGTAGCTATGATAAGACCGCTCTTCTACGAATCTAGGACTACGCCGACAAAATAATAGTGCCAAAACAAACGCGTTAGCACTGGTGTCGGTGGATGACCAAGATTGTCCATAGTCGAATTCACGGCAAAAAAGCGCCCAAGAGATTGGGATTCTCTTTCGCCGAACCAAAATGTCATTACAGTGCGTAAGTGCGAAGGCGAATGCTGGCTAAAGTTGCCAAGTGCAGCCTTTGAAAGGAACCAAAAGTGATGAGTTCCTGACAGGTAGCGCTCAATCTTCACATTTTACTTTGCTCTGGCTATTTGCCACTTAAAGAACTGAGAGGCTCGATTATATTTCCTTTTTGAGGCTTTCTTCGAATCATCAGTGCAACAGCAATGGTACAGGTAATAGGATTATCAGAAGAGAAGCCTCCAGGTCTAAAATGTGCGAGATTTACGCATTCCATCCCAATCTACTGGCTTGTAATGCCAGACGCGTAGAGTTGCTGGTGTTCTGCGGCTGCCGTGTTTAGTGGGCACAAAAGTACGTACAAGGCAGTGGTCTGGCCGTAAGCGATAAGTGTGGGTTCGATTCCAACTCCAAATAATAATTTCATCAACAACATCTATAACGAATAATGTTTAACCAAATACAACACTGACCTTTGCTTAATAAAAGAGTATAAAAAATATGTATATATACAGAAATAGAAATAAAACGATATAAAATTGACTGAATGAACATTCTTATATATCACATATTCATACACACATAATAAATACATCGGTATATTATAAAGATGATGCAGCGTGATTATTCAACATGTATTTTAATTTGCTTCGCGTTGGCCTTTTAGTTTTTTTCCGGTCTGAGCGCAATACTAATTTTAGCAAAATGTTTCATTAATATCTCGCTATAATGCACCCGATGAGAGGTTTTTATTTTTTGAATCGTAAATATTGCTCGCATACTATACACATAAATGACCTGCTTGCGGAATAAATGAAAAATATTATATCAATAATTTATATAGAAATGTTATGATGTATTTCATTTATTTATATAGAATCAATATTTATAGGTGTATAAATGTAGAACATACGTTTTATTGATGAAGATATATTTACTATATTACTAGCGAACTCGCGCGGCTTCGCCCGCTTGTGTTGTATATTAATATTTATGTACTACATTTATGAAATTATTTTCAATTTTCAATAGATTTAGTGAAAAAAAATTACCTACACAATTTAAAAGAAAAGAAAAAAAGAATAATAAGAATAAAAAAATCTTAATATTAAAAGAATAACTTGGGGCTAATCGTGGCGCAGGGGCACAACGTGTGACTGTAAATATTTAAAACTGGTTGTCGATTCTATCTCCACCCAGATTGAAATATTTATTTAAATTTATATTTTTTCATTTCTTCGCTCTGGTGATGAGGCAAGGCGAGTGTTGAGTTCTGCGATTCAACACACACTGCCTTCAGAATTCGGCAGAAAGTGGGGAACCGAGTGTTTTAACACTAGACTCCCTCCGCCTATCCTGCTGTGTAGGGGTATACAGCACAGTCAGAAGCTGATTTACTTATTTATTTTATCTGATTAATTGAAATAAACGAACAAATAAAGTAAAAGTAGTGAAGGGAAATTTCTAATATTCCAATAATAAAAAAACTTAGCTATTTAAAATGAATAAAAATAATAAGTAAATGTGAATTTTTGATAGCTGAAAAAATACATAACTAATCTATATTTATACTTATAATAAAATGGTAACGGATTGGTGTCAGTACATTAAATGTTATTGGGGATCTTTATTAATATAATAGAACCTTAAACAATGATTTTTATTTTTTTTTTGTCTGTTTGTCTGTGCGTTTCACGCTTCACGCTAATCTCAGAATCAGCTAAACCGATTTGAATTCAGTTTTCACTGTTAATTTCTAAAGTACTTAGTTCGACAAGTAGTGTCTACACAGATTCCCTCTGCGCAAAGTTGAAAAAGGAACTAAAATTACTATTAACCAATATCTATATTATATCCATATGAATTAAATTAAAGGGTATATAATTATTTACACGATACCAAAACACAACAAACTATTTTAACATTTTTGTCTATCTGTCTTTCTGTTTATCCGGGCTAAACACCGGACCAACTGAACCGATTGTTATGAGACTAACACTGAAAGATAGAGTACTTCTTCATAGAGTTATTTTAATAAATTGGCAAATCTTTAGTTTTCAAAGCTTTGTTCTTTGATATTGTTTGTAAATTATTATTTGTATACCCTATAGTTGACACGGTGTCAACAGCCACTTGCAATTTTTCAATGATAGACAGAGATTTGTGGAGCATTATATAATTTATGTTTTAACCCGGATTTTTTGCATAATCGGAATTTATGTGGGAAAAACTACGTTTGCAGTGTGCGCGCAGTAGAAGTTTACCTACACAGATGTGGATAAACTAAACAGTTTTCTATTAAATATGATAAATTAATTTATTTTGAGGCCGGTCGTGGCGCAGCGGCACGAGATGTGACTGCAAAACCGACTGGTTGTGGGTTCGATCCCCACTCGAGGAGATGAAATATTTACTTAAATTTATATTTCCATTTCTTCGCTCTGGTGTCGAGGTTAAGCGCGGCGTTGAGTTCTGCCACTCAACACGCAATGCCTTCAGAATTCGGCAGAAAGTGGGGAACGGAGTGTCTTAACACTAAGTTCCCTCTGCCTACCCTGCTGTGTGCGGGATATAGCGTGAAGCTAATTTAATTTTTAATTTTAATTTAATTTTATGATAAATTTTATAAGCAAAATTAAGTCAATTCTCTAAACATTTAAATTACAATTTATTTAAAATGCCTAAGAGTGTAGATAACTAAACTAAAATAAATAACATATTTTAAAGGTTCTGTTCAAAGGAAAAAAAAACGAAAATATGTCAATAGTGCGGAAAACAATGCGTCTTAAAACTAGATCCTCTCTTCCTACCCCAACATATAGTGGGATCGATCTAGCGTAGGATGTGGTGGGTGGAGTCTATTGTAGTGTGAAATAAGATGGTATTTTACGTAAATAAAACTAAAAAACCGGTCAGTTTCGAGTCAAACTCGCCAATCGAGGGTTCTGTATCAATTTTAGGATTGTAGGTCAACAACTATTAAAATTGACATACTTAAGACACATTTTGTATGAAATGAACTGCAATCATAATTTTGTAACAATTTTTATTCGTAATATAAACCAAAATTTGCATTCACACTCTTTTCTTATTTATATAGTAGAATTACATAGAATAAGTAAATTCAATGCGGATTTTTTACGTTAACACAACCCTTTACGAGACATGATTATACATACGTTACACAACAAATTCATCAAAATTATTTTAAAATAAGCTAAATAAAATTTACAATAATACTTTTACATAGATTATAAAATAACAAAACTAAATAATATTCCAAGCACGTTCGTAAAGTGTAAGCGCGACATAATCGTGTCAAATTATAATGACAAAACGTAAAACAATGACATTATAACGCAGTCACGACTGTAGACAAAGAACCTTTAATGGCCTCCATTTACATTAGTTGAAAAGTAAAACTGAAGTTTGTAACGTTCTAATAGCGGCTCTCGATAACGATGGAATACGCCACTTGAATTATAAAAATTTTTGATATTCCATCAGGGACTGGTAAGATTTATAGATTTTTTTTGTAGAAAACGTAGGTATATATGACGCCAGTCGTGGTACAGGCACAAGCGTGACTGTAAACCTGGTAGGATGTCGGTTCGATTTTCATACAAGAAATAAAATATTTTATACTTTTGCTTACTCGCTCTGGTAAGAGTAAGAACAAAGTTTCGCCGCTCAACACGCAATGTTTTCAAAATTTTGGAAAATGGGAAACACAGTCTTAGCACTTGGATAACGCTGCATATTCTGCTATGTGCGTGAAGCAAAAAAAGAGTATATATGAACGTAGCGGGATTTGAACCCGTCATTTTTTACGTTTTTTTCTTTCCTAAGTATAAAATGTAATACTTAAAAAACACTAAGGTTTGTTTAAAATTAAAATTATTTGCAGGTTTGAATCGCCTTATTAAACTAGAGATTTTATGTATTTATAATAACAGCTAACAATGCGTGTATATTCAAATTTAAAAGCATAACATGCATGTATTCAAAATATTCTTTCTTTTTGTTCGTCATTACTGTGGAGCGATGACGGTAAATTAACTTAATGGTTAAGTATTAAAAATTTTTTTCATGAATATTTGTTATCTTTAGTTATATTTGATTTCAGGTATTGAGTAAAAAAAATTAAACTGTGTGTTACAATCGATGCAAAAAGCTCATATTTTTGTTCATAACAAAGAAGGTTTTTTTTGTGCTCCAAAAATATTTTAACTAGATAATTGATATTAATTTCAATTTGATACTTTTACACAATCTTTAGTAAAATATATTAATAAACGAAAACAGACAGATAGACAGCAAAATATTCTTATAATGTCTCTATTTTCCTCTTTTCAAGTACGGAACCCTAATAAAGACGAAATCTTGTATAAAAAAAATATACAAGTCTATTCCATATCTAAAGAATTGTAAAATTTTAGATACTTTTCATCATCGTCAATCTTTTCACACTCACACATAATATTTTACATTCAAACAAAATTACTTTAAACACAAAATTGTAGTAGAATAAAATGATTTATCTTTCCTAAAGTAGATTCCATATTGCATTCTTCTGCATGTTTAAAGGCGAAGGTAGGGGACAACTCTAAAATGCTCCGACAGTGCTTTGTGCATTCATACGTTCATTCTTTTGGAACTTGTAAATTGTTTATTTTATCATACATTTCCTGGGATTTTATTTGTCAACTGCCAAGTTATTAAGGTTTGGAACAGTTGCTATAAGCGTTTTATTAATTTTGACTCTAACATTTATACTTATTTAGAAAACGTATAAAAATTTGAACGTAGCGGGACTCGAACCCACGCCTCCTGGAAACCGACCAGGTGCAGGAGGCGCGGGTTCGAGTCCCGCTACGTTCAAATTTTTATATGTTTTCTAAATAAGTATTTTTCTTTCCTAAGTGTGGAATAACACTTTAAAATGTTTAAAAATGTCTAACATTTATCTTTTATCATTGGTAGTAGTGAATAAAATATGAATATATTTAGCTAGAAGTCAAAAAAGAAAAAAAATGCTGAGGCTTCCGTACCAAATACGACAAGAACAAATTTTAAGAGTTGACAAAATTAAGTTCTTGCATTATATATTATGCACTCATTTTGTATGTAGTATATAAGTTTGTAATGATTTTTTTCTACGAAATATCATTTCTTTTTTATTTATTTTTTCCTTTATTTGTATATCGGTCTTCGGGAAGTATTACTACCTAGATATTAATTACGGGGCAAATTTCATTCGAAATGTAGCATGCTTTAATGCTTGCTACCAGCATACCCTTCCAGGAACCCGAGACCTGAATATTAGTTATTAATTTCAGCTTGAAACCTCCATGCTATCTCGAGATAAATGATTTTCACAGACGACAGACGGATAGACAAACAACAAAGTGATCCCTTTCTGCACTTTTCACACGCTTTTCTGCATTTAGTGGTACCAGTGCTATAGAGTTATAAAATTAATAATAAAATGATATTAATGAAATAAAATATAAATAATATGAACCTAATTTCGATGGATAAGTGAACAAGCAAAGTGCATCATTTTAGGTTCTGATTCTATCATCAAAGCAGCACCTAAACTACATATAACTGCCAAGATTAATGAGAATCATTACAAGTGGTTGAAATTCAGTCTCTTTTAGTTTGTTAAATAATTACATAGCTAAAAGTCGATCTTATAGAAGTATCTTTAAAATAATTTGATGACCTAAGTAGAATTGACGGTAGCCACTTCAAATACTGGGTTCCGACACAAGCTGTGCACGGCGGGTGGAGCTGAGCGAAGCTACGTTGCGTAGAATTTTGCGAAGTTTTTACAAAAATTTTGAGAAATATTCTGTTTTGTCCTCCCGCACTGGGTTAAGTTAGTCAAAGTTCAATCTGTGCGCGTGAATTTCAAAACGTTCTACAGTTTAACTCTATGGAACACATTTTGACTATTTACTCAAAAACTACAATTACAATTAACTAGGAGGAGTAAGTAGTAAAGCACACTTTTGACCAGTAAGACCTTCGCTTCGCTCACTTCAATTACTGTACTGTAAAGAAAAGCAATTTCTTGTATTAGCTCGTATATAATATGCTATTTTATATTATGTAACGATTAATATATTATATTAAAGTTTAAAATTATATTATATAAGATAGCACAATACGTGGCCTCATTGCTAAGTGAGCAATCTGAATGCGTCTAAATAAATATGTCAAGTAAAACACATTTATTTATTTGTGTTTTCTGCCTTTCCGTTTTAGAACTACATATAGGATAAGCGTGAAATAAAGAGAAATATTTACAGTGTATTGTGTTCTTTTAACATTTTTAAAGTAAGTACCACATTTGGGAATAAAAAATACTTTTTTAGAAAACGTATAAAAATTTGAGCGTAGCGGGATTTGAACCCGCACCGTATGGAAACCGGAAAAAAATCTATTTTAGCTTAATGAGAACGTATATTTTGGTGGTCAGAGGGCTTGGGCGGGTTCAAATTTCGTAAAGTTCAAATATCCAAAAATGTAATAAACAAAAAAATCTATAAAAAGACATGCTATTATTAGCTAGGTATCTACTACTCAATCCATTTCTTGACCAAAATATAGAACTAAAGCTGCGTGATCAAACATTATACAGATTACAGGTGATAGTCTATATTTTCTTTTGTATGTCGTGCGAACCATTAGTTTTTATTTGTGATGTCCATTGTTCTGGTAGAATACCACTGTCCTGATATAGCGAGGAATTATGATCCATTATCATTATATGAATCGTGACAAAAAGATCACCTTTTTGTCTACATTACGTATGTATGTTTTCTTTTTTTTTCAGCTTCACGCTGTATCCCGCACACAGCAGGGTAGGCAAGAGTGGCGGAACTCAACGCCGCGCTTTTCCCTCGACACCAGAGGCTTTAGAATTCTAAAGGCTTTGTGTGTTGAGTTCAACGCCGAACTCAACGCCGCGTTTGGTCTAGTTGTAGTTACCAGAGCGAAGAAATGATAATATTAAATATTTCATTTCCTCGAGTAAGAATGGAACCCACAACCCTGAGCGCTGTAGCCCCCAGCGCCATAGCCTTAAACTATTAACCATACACGTAGATATACAATATATGTGTATACGTACATTTCAAAACATATATACAGACTAACCAAATTCTATGAACACAACACAAACTTGTATCAGTGTATGAAACTTACATGTATTCTCTACACCACAATACTGTAAGACATTCACCCTTCACTGAGTTACTTCGGACTGGGTGTCAAGGAAGATCAATAATGTCAGTTGAATTTTGTTCTATGATAATGAATTCTGAATGAAAGAGTATAATAAAAAGGTACATTTTTTAAAAATCTTTTAATAATAGACCAGTCGTGGCGCAGCGGCACGAAGTGCGTACTGTAAAATCGACTGGTTGTGGGTTCGATCCCCACTCGAGGAGATGAAATATTTACTTAAATTTAAATTTCCATTTATTCGCTCTGGTGTGGAGGCTAAGCGCGGCGTTGAGTTCTGCCACTCAACACGCAATGCCTTCAGAATTCGGCAGAAAGTGGGGAAACGGAGTGTCTTAATACTAGGTTCCCTCTGCCTACCCTTTAAAATCTTAAGCCGTTGAAAAAGATTTTTTAAGATATAAAACTTTATTAACATTTTTTTGCATAAGCCAGGAAGTGGAGGCATTGCGTGTTGAGTAGCGAAACTCAACGCCGCGCTTTGCCTCGTCACTAGAGTGAGTAAATGAAAATATTCAATATTTCGTTTCCCCGTGTGGGAACTAAATTCACAATCTTTCGAGTTTACAATAGTACGTTTGCATCACAATAGACCTTAGAAAATCATTATCTTAGATAATATTTGTATGTTTTCCGATATCGAACGCCGTGAATACCGCCGCTTATTCACTTTTCAAATATTTCCTTTCCCTTTAACCAAATTAAGAATAAATATACTGGACTCTGTATAAAATTGAAATTACAATTATCGCTATAGAAAATTCTTCGCCATTTTACCACAATGTCTTTGACGTTACGTAGAATACATTTTAATATTAAAATTACCTTTATCACTGTAGGGCTTACAATATTTTGTCACTAGAAAAGTGAAAGGATAAAAGAATCCCTTAGGAGTTCAAATGGAGTATAAAAGTTTTTATAAAAGCATATTCATCTCTTGTCACGTTCGAACTTGCTGCTTCCTCGCAAATATAATATAATATACGAGTGGCCAGGCATGGCACACGTGTGCGACTGTAAGCGCGATTTTGGGTTCGATTCCCACTCAGGGAAATAAAATATTTAGATTTTAAGAGAAAAAATGGTGACTAAACTAAATTAAAAATTTCAGCAGTATCGACCCGTATATGACAGATTATCACAATAAATTCTTATTCCACTACTTCCGAAAGTGAAGATAATTTTCCCAGTGTCAAATCTCCACGGCTGTAACCTATTTTATAGGGTGTAGAGTGAACAAAACAAAAGTTCAAAAAAACCCATACTTCAGAGCAGCCACGACTCGTCGACCGCACTGTACACTCATTCGGTTCCTATTCTCTAAAGGAATACGAGTAACACATTACAATGTATGCGAGGTTAAGTCAAGGGTATTATGGCGTTTCACCTTCACCCCGCAATAACCGGCTCCGGACCGTGAATTATTGTTTCGAAAATTAGACGAATATTCATTAATCATCTTTCGTTACATACATACATATATACATGGGCGTGTGACTTCATTTGAATGTAAAAGTGAAGTTTCTTTGTATTGCTGTGAGAAGATTTTCATATAATGAGAGAGATGTTTAAATAAATATATATATTTTTTGTTTTTACATAAAGTATGCACACTTTTTTTATTTAACACTGTACCATAAGCAGGGTAAGAAAAGAGAACTTAAAGACCAATTTTTGGGACACTGTATTGAGTCTTGGGGTTACCACAGCGAGTTTTGAATCCCTCGAGTGGAAATCAAACCCACGTCCATCGCGTTTGCAATCATATACTGTGTTGCCACGACAGCCTCAAAATACTACGATATCTGTTAAATATAGCATATAACAAAACTGAATATCATATTTTTTTTAGTATTCCATAAATCCGCTATAGCAAAAATAAAATCTATTATCTATTTATAAAATAATATCTATTATCTATAGATAGAAATAATACAAAATATTTGAAAATGATCTTAAGCTTTAAGAAAGGTGATATTTCAATTTGTTTGTTAGTAAAGTAGTTTTATCTTTTATAATAGTCGATTCGAGAGTTAAAACAAAAAAAAGTTTTCTCTACATACGAATGATAGTATAACATTAATCCTATTATTCCCGTAAAAGCCTGTTTTTTGCGTGGGATTCACATATTACTTAGGCATATTCAGAGCGTAACTTCACTCACCGTTGACCTTTTCCTTGTATAACTACAAAATGAATAGCTGTCATGACAGGTTTTAACAAATTTTACTCAATTTAAAATATATGGGTTTGAAATTCCAGAATAAATTCCTAAATACTTTACGTTGTTTAACGGCAAAGGCAACAATGGTGACGCATCACTACTTTATTCATTAATTCAAATAAAACAGCAGTGTGTCAAAAAATTAAGATATTTGTTGTAAAATCAATTATTTATACAATTAAAAATATGGAAATAATATTATTTATGACAGCAATAATTTGATATGATTATTTTTTTATGTTAAATGCAGTTTAAGTAAATATCTATATGGTATGCAAAACAAGCAGGATGAACACGTTTTGGGCAAAAAGTTTTCGTTTTTTTTGTTCTGTTTTCTTGAATATAGTACACATCTTGCCTGTTTCAGTAATTTTGCATGGGGTTCACCTTGAAAAGTTTCCTTGTTTGTGCTTAGAATATCATGTATATTGTATATAGTCCATTTTTACCTCTCAATTATATTAGTGAGTAATTGTGGTAACAGCACATTTCATTTGTCACCACTATTATAGTGTTAAATATATCCTCCTGGGGCTAGTCGTGGTGCAGCGGCACAAAGTGTGGCTGTAAAACCGATTGGTTGTGGGTTCGACCCCCATTCGAGGATATGAAATATTTACTTAAATTTAAATTTCCATTACTTCGCTGTGGGGTCAAGGCAAAGCGCGGCGTTGAGTTCTACCACTCAACACGCAATGCCTCCAGAATTTGGCAGAAAGTGGGGAACGGAGTGTCTTAACACTAGGTTCCCTCTGCCTACCCTGCTGTGAGCGGGATACAGCGTGAAGCTGATTTGATTTAATTTGAAATATATCGTCCTCCTCCTGGTACACCGAAACATGATCAGCATTCTTACTCATCAATATTATAACAACTGTTTATATATAACACAAATATCAACTTACTGCAACACGTAGACGCATGTGAATAATTGCATACTATTCAATTAAAGAATAGATCAAACATTAAAAAGAATACCAACAAGACCAACATTTTTATCAAGTTGTGGGGTTACCTCTGTTGTTCTCCTATGGTCAATATATGTTTATTATAAATATATCTGTTCTGTTTTTATTATGAACGAACGGACGAACTGTCTTAAATTTTCCGGATTCCTTCTACCTACCTCGCTATGTACAGAATTCCGCGAGAAGCTACTTAAAAAATATTGAAGCTTCAGATTTTACATATAATATTAGATAGAAACCCAAAACATTAACTTAGGCAAAAAGAACGAAAAAGTTACTTATTACAATAAAAAAAAAATCTTACTAAAATACCTTATAACTTATGAGTTACTTACAGTATAACTGGATTTGAACGTTGACCCGCAAAGGTGGTACCAAAGCGGTGTTATCCGCTGTACACGTATACACCGCTTCGAAGTATTCTCTCGAGAGTTTGGGTATCCTTAGCTCGAGTAGACTCAGTCGAGTTTCATCTTCAACTGGCTCCAATTTCGATATTACTTTATCGTCACGCCACCAACGAAGTCGAGGCATTGGTTTACCTGTACGGAATAATTTTTATATGTGTATTTTTTTATTTTCAGATATATGAAGAAGGGCAGGTATCAGTGAATATGGCATGGTAAGAGTAAGGAAGAACGTGTTCAGATGTTTTCGGCACGTCAAGAGGAGTGACAAAACAATTGCAAAATGATAAATGAAAAAAAAATATAAATCAAGAGTGAGAATTTAGAGACAGTGGCAACCTGGGTTGATCTTCGAAACCATAGTATGGATGATCCTGGGGAAAGGTGATTTGAAAAAGCTTGTGGAACCCTGTAAATGTGTCCTTGGTTGGAGAAGTTAATGACAGAGTGAAAGAGGTATGTAGATATCGTGGTGATTTTTTCTATCTCGCCCAATATGGATACAGTGAGTTTTTTTGGGTAATTCTTTTTTTTGTCAAAAAATGTATTATTTATTAGTGCTATTTTTTTCTAAAATAAAATAATATAATGTTACAATCAAATCTCCTACGTTAATATAAACATATCTATATCTATTAAAAGTAGATTTTTGTACAGCGTAGACATTATCAATCATTATAGTAATAAATATATATCATTGTAAACTATAAGTCAATAATTTATCGAAAACCCCTTTTGATAATTATAATAAAAACACATAAATTAATAATACTAAAAACACAATAATATACAGATAAATTTTCCTACACAGAAGTTATTGTATGGACATGACAACACTCTACATACACATACATTCATACATACAAACTCTACATATCAAACAAACAATGAAACATAACAAGCTAAGCTTGACACGTTCGTGCCAAAAACGTAGCTAACTCGAGAGCCACTTCTCGTTAATTGCTATACTGAGATGTAATTCGTAATGACAATCGAAATTATTTGTTTTGCGTATCCTTTGTATGATTTACTTTGATATAATGTTATTTTATTGTTATATTTAGTTATTAGTTATATGAAAGTTAAAGATTCAATAACATAAAATTATTATTTGAATAAAAATATGCGAGTATTTATATTAGTAATGTCTTTTGTCTTTTGATTTTATTGCTAAATCGGGAGGACGAAATATTTAATATTTTCATTACCTCGCTCTGGTAACAAGGTAAAGCGCGGCGTTCGATTCCGCAACTCAACACGCAATACCTTGAGAATTCAGCGGAAACTGGGGAATCGAAGTGTTTTAATTGGAAGTGTCTGAACTTTGTACTTTAGTATCTTAACATTAGGTTATCAGGTTTCCTCTACCTACCCTGCTTCCCACTGTATGGGGAGACCATACAGTGGGAAGCAGAAACCAATAAAAATTATAAAATAAAATTCTCTAGAGTAACATTATTAAATTAAAACAAATCTCAAACAGATATTAAACCCACGACCATTGCTTAGAAAATAAAATAGCTTCACGTTGTATCCCGTATACAGCAGGGTAGGCAGAGGGAACCTAGTGTTAAGACACTCCGTTCCCCACTTTCTGCCGAATTCAGGGGGCATTGCATGTTGAGTGGTAGGACTCAACGTCGCGCTGTGCCTTGACACCAGAGCGAAGAAATGGAAATATAAATTCAAGTAAATATTTCATCTCCTCGAGTGAGTATCGAACCCACAACCAGTCGATTTTACAGAAAATAAAAAATACCCATTAAACACACTACACACACACACACACCATCTAATTAGTTCCACAAAAGTCCTTCCAACAACAAAAAAACCTGTAGTTACTACATAATATTATTTGCATGCGTTAACATGCAAGTGAACAAAGGGAACCTTCATTTATAGTACATTAAGTTAAATTCTATGGAGTTTTTTTTTTAAATTAATCACTTCGTTTAGCGGGTCACGTTGGAGTAACAATAGACCAAAATCGCTGCTATTCTGACGCCATTGTGTTGTGACGTGAATAAAAGTTAAATTTTCTAGACAATTATGACGAATATAGCCGAAGGAAATAGTTAAAACGGTTGTTATTTCGAACGGTGGAATTGGAAACGGTATCTTTTGTTATTTTTGATATACTTAGTTGTATTTATAGTTTAGATGATTTTGCTTGTGATAGGAATGAAATAAATGTGAACATTAGTGTAATGGATAATTTTTACTTTGTTATGACAGTATCTATTTTTATATATATATATTTTTATTTAGGCCAGTCATGGCGCAGAGGCACAAGTATACGTCTGTAAACGCGATAGGTGGTAGTTTTGATTTCCACTCGAGGAAATTAAATATTAAATATTTCCATTTCCTCGCTCTAGTAACTAGGCAAAGCGCAGCGTTGAGTTCCGCTATTGAATATGCAATGCCTAAAGAATTGAAATTGAAAGTGGTAGAGAGCTGAATAGTTTCCCTCTGCCTACCCTGTTATTGATAAATACGGGATAAAGCGTGAAATTAAACAAATGTTTACTCTAATAGAAATCTAGTGCCATACAAAGTCAAAATTTAAATATTAATAAATATTATTATACCATAATTATGACGCTAATTTTACCTCCACTTACAACACAGGTGAGCTTTAAGCTTGTATCTTCTATATAGGGACCGGCTACGCCAACAACTTCTTTGTCGTCTTCGCCGAAAATTCTTGGTTTTTCTGGTAGCTCTGTAGCAATAATAAGAAATTTAATTATTTGGAAAATAAATTATTGATCAACTTGATAATATTATATAGGCAACCCTTGAGAATTATTAAATAATTTTATTTGGTCCATTTTGGCATACAGAGTGTTGAGTTTCACTACTCAACGCACTGTGTCTCGAATTCGAAAACGGAAAACACTTAATGAAGTATCTTGACAATACGTTCTCCCTGCCAATCCTGCTATATGCGGGATAAAGCGTCAATATGAAACATAGATATTTAAAAAATATCCTCTATCCATAGCAGGATAGACAGAGGGAAACTGGGAACCTTCTTCCCGATTAAGACACTTCCGTTCTCTATTTTCTGCCAAATTCTGGAGGTGTTGCGTGTTAAGTGGCGGAAATTATCGTCGCGCTTTGCCTCTTTACCAGGGCGAGTAAATGAAAAAAAATTATATTAAATATTTTTTATTCCTACAAGTGAGATGAAACCAAAACCGTCCATTTACAGTCAAACACTTGTGGCCTTATGCCACAACGGCCTTATTAAAATAAACGTGATATCCTCATACTATAGTATATGTAACGTTGGGATAGGACGATGTATAATTTGTTAATGCACTTTTCCTATTAAGAAACTTATTTAGATGTCTCAACTTCAATATTAAAATGGAACCAGATACTATTACCAAAATATAATTATTGCTTAATTCATTCCTATAATTAAACCTGATCAAAATACTATGAATAATAAAGATATATGGAACAGATTGGTTTCCTGAGCAGTTATAAAGAAATAAGCACGCAAAAAAGCAATCTACGGTCGCTCGCAATCCAGTGGATCCAATCAAATTACAGTGATATTATCACATTGAGGGAAATTTTAACATTGTATTCAACTTATAGGCTTCATTTGGGTTAACAAGTTTTTTGAATTGACCCAGATATGCGTATTAATTTTTTTTATATTACTTAAATATTCACCAAAAATAGTTTTTTTTTATTTAGTATAGTTCCTGAGATTAGCCCGTTCAAGTAAATAAACTTATCGGCTTTATAATATAGCTAAAGAAATATATAACTATAGAAAATATTGTATTTTTTATAATATTTTCTCTTGATAGGATACAAATCCATAACTATCCATAAATGGTATACAGTACCATCAGATAAATATCAACTGAGATACAATAGCCTATATTATGCGCCATTCCTAACGTATACATATGTATATATAATAAATGAAAAAGGCCAAACAAAATTATTCAGCCACATTATGCTGCCAAAAATGTAATGAAATTTCCATAATAATAACACAAAGTCCATGCAACGAGACATTGAAAAACCAACAAACGTTGACCTTCTTCTGCTCTAGTTAAAACAAGCTTTATATTGAAAGTGTGAAGTGAGGTCGTGACACATTTAAATTCTACCAACTGCTAACTTCTTAAGATTTATATATAAGAATATTTTGTGTATGGAGTAGGTAATTCTATAACAGCAAAAATGTTGAAATTAGAATTTTGAAATTTATTTTTTTATATTTAATTTAGATATTTCTGTGGCTTGAGATTTTTACCATACAATTTTGTTTGTTTTATAATTTCTCAAGCACGCGGCTTCGCCCACGTAAAATTTACAAATCATGACGTAGTTTTTCATTTTTGCGGCTACATAAAAAAAAAATGCATTACATAACAAATTTTTGATATTTTCTATTTAACTTTAATATAATATGCATGTAAAGCAGGGATTCCCAACCTTTTCTTGATCAAGGACCACTATGCATAAAAATTAACTGTGATAATCAAACAGAAACTTCGCCTCACCATCCCCAGTCATAAATTAAAATCGTTCGCGGAACACATTTAGGCTTCTGCGGACCACTGGTGTTCCACGGACCACTAGTTGGGAACCACTGATGTAAAGGCTAACCGTGGTGCAAATGCATAAGTTTGAGACTGCAAGCGTGAGAGATTGTGGGTTTGATTTCCACTCGAGGAAATTAAATATTTCGCTCTGTTAACGGGGCATAGCGCGGCATTGAATTTCACCACTAAATTCGCAATGTCTTTACTTTGATGATTTATGGATTATTTTGTGTGTAGCATGTGTAGCAATAGGCAGTAGGAACCTAGTGTTAAGGCACTACATTCCCCACTTTCTGCCGAATTCTGGAGGCATTGCGTGTTGAGTGGCAGAACTCAATGTTATACAAAATATAAAAATATATTGCCAAATGTGTTTTAATTCGTGTAGGACAATGCTTAATTAGGTAGCCAGAAAAACAATTTCACACACAAAACACAACACAATATTAAATTTAATAGTAATAAAGAAAATTTGAGATCTAAATAAATACATTACTTTAGTTTATCTTAGAAAATACTCCAGTCAATGGCTTATCGTGCTTTAATGCTTAAAGTGACTTCATCAAACTGAGTGGTTCACTTAAGTGTGTTAGTTACAAGAAATGAGAGATTCACGTTTTACTATTACTACATATTGCGGAGGACAGAATTAGTCTACAAAATATTTTGTTATTTTTTAAAAGTTATCTCTTTTTAAGTAGCGAATTTATAATATAGTGGTTTGTTCATAGTCCAGCTTCACGCTGTATCCCGCACACAGCAGGGTAGGCAGAGGGAACCTAGTGTCTTACACTCCGTTCTCCACTTTCTGCCGAATTCTGGAGGCATTGCATGTTGAGTGGCAGAACTCAACGCCGTGCTTGTCTTGGACACCAGAGCGAAGAAATGGAAATATAAACTTAAGTAAATATTTTATCTCCTCGAGTGGGGATCGAACCCAGAATCAGTGGGTATACAGTCACACATTGTGCCCCTGCGCCACGACCGGGTGCTATTTTTTAAAAGTTATCTCTTTTTAAGTAGTGAATTTATAATATAGTGGTTAGTTCATAGTCCGTTTGGAGAAATGTATTTTTAGCTTGACGCCGGCATATAGTTAGTGTTATGGCACTCCGTTCGTTACGCGCTGCCTTGTATTCGACGGAATGTGTCTTTAGAGGCGGAACTCAACGCTGTGTATCTTCTTGTTACCAGAGCGAGGAAACAAAAAATAAGTATTCATTGCATCAGGTGGTAATAGAACCCACATGACGACGGCAAAATGTTCATTATAAGAAAAATATTTAGATTTCCTGTCTTCATAAATTTGAGGTTCACACAAAATGTCTCCTCCTATTCTAAGAATATTGTTATATAAATGTAGTTTACTAAATAAAAAATATAAACAATGGTTATTTATAGGCCAAGTATTTTCATTTATTCGCTTTGGTGTCGAGGCAAAACACGGCGTTGAGTTCCATCACTCAACACGCAATCCTTTATAATTCGACGGAAAAAGTGGAAAAGAAGTATCTCCAGAATATCGTAACATTAGGTTCCAATGTTCCCTCCATAAACCTTGTGCAGGGTTCAACATGAAGCTTAAATAAAAATATACAACATTGTTACCCTATCAGATCGGTTTCAGCTTAACAACAGCAAGCTTAAAACTTTCCTAATCCCCATCGAAGCTGACTACCGACTATGAAAATTAATTCTTATATCTAACATGGACCTCGCACGGGAAACGAGGTATAAATCCGGGGCACACGAGGTGCCTATAATTGAGTTTGCTATATTAAACTTTTTCCTGCCTTATATTGCTGAAATAAAGGCCTGGTGAATTTACCCCGGACAAATTACTTTAGAACCCAAAGCAATCTCATCATGGTTATTGTGATTTTTGAGATAGCATTTTTCATTCAGAATATGAATTTTGTTTAAAACGCTTAGAACTCTCGGTAAAAGCGCTATAAACGGTTGCTGCTGAGCTTTGACGTTGTTTCGCGTTCAAATGGGAGACACGTGGATAAAAGTTTAACGTTTGGACGGTATTATGCAGTGATGTAATGTTATTTAGAATGTTATACTTAAATTGTTGGTAACAAAAGTCGTTTTTTTATATAGAGTTGCTTTAGTTACAGTTGCAGTAAGTTTTTCTATTTTTATACAATATGATTCTTTTTTATTCATATGAAATATTATATTTAAAAATAAGATTTTTTAGACTTAACTATAGCTATATATCTTTTTGCGATTATTTTTTTTTGCTTTACATTATCTGTGCTTTTAAATATACATAAAAATTATAATGATTACATGAGCAATTATGAACAATAATCAAGAAAATGTCAAGAAAAACTGTATATACTACAAACATAAATAAAAGAAGTCAACTAGATAAGGCCAGTCGTGGCGCAGGGGCACAAAGTGTGACTGTAAAATCGACTGGTTGTGGGTTCGATCCGAGTCCGATCCGATCGAGTTCCGCCACTCATCACGCAATGCCCCCAGAAACTGCGCCTTAGCGGAAAGTCGTGAAGGGAGTGTCTTAATACTAGGTTCCCTCTGTCTACCATGCTGTGTGCGGGATACAGCTGATAAAAAAATGAAAAAAAACTAAATATGTCTTATTGAGATGAATTAAGTTAGTAAGGCATTTAATGTATATATTACTGGCAATCTGTATAGTTAAAGAAAATGAAATATATAACCGTCGTCCTAGCTCTGGTAATGAAAGCGCAGCATTGAGTTCTGCAACTTAAAACACAATGCCTAAAAAATTCGGCGGAAAGTAGAGAACGGAAGTTTCTTAATGGGAACAAAATATCCTAACATTAGGTTCCCAAGTTCCCTCTGCCTATTTCGGATATAAGCGTGAAACTAAAAAAAATCATAAAAAAAAATATTAATTACAACGTCAATCCATACAAAAAAAAAGAAGAAAGCACCTACCTACTTGAAACACAATATTTTTATAACACTTAACGCCCCACGCTATTTGCGATACTTCTTCAAAACGCTCTCCAATTCATATTCAAAATCACTGAACAGGGAAGTCCCTCATTAAAGTAAAAAGGGGTTCGCGAATTTCACACACTCAGTAGGGTGACATTGTTTGATGTAGTACTCAACAGTTTTTTTTTTAATATCTTCCAACACTTAGAAGTCTAGCTTATTGTCTAATCTCTTCTATTTTTTTGGTATGTTATAATGGGTTTTTTCAAGGAGTATCTGTTTTATGTTGCTATTGTGATAACGTGATTTGTATTTACATTATTTATAGGAGGCCGCCATTGCGCAAGGGTATTATAACAGGTGTTGGGTTATCATTGGTTATCATTCATTCCACAGATTGGATGTCGAACCCAAAGGTTCGATATCCAATCTGTGGAATGATACATTTTATATTTTCATTTTTTGGCTCTGGTAACGAGGCAAAACGCCGCGTTCAAGTTTCTGAAGAGTTCGGCGGATAGTGAAGAACAGAAGTGTCTTATAATTTTAATGTTTGTATGTAAGTGTCAAACAGCCAAAAGCAAAAAAAAGATATTATATAACATTTTTAAAATTATAGAAGTTGTAATGTTTGATTAAAAAGAAACCTAATATAAGAAATATTAAATAAGGTTTCAGTAAAATCTAAAAACAAATCAAAAATAGCGTATCCTAGTCAAGAATTACATAAAAAATTGCATTTGTATTTATGATGCCCTATAAAATTGATTTCTTACGCCAGTTTTTTTCTAGTCAATACTAGAATAAAAATACTAGAATTTAAAAGTCAATACTACAAAACGTATTTACAGTAAAATGTAGCAAAAATCACGATTCGTAAATATAAAATTTCATAGCTTGTTGTGCTATCGCGAGATTAATGAGACGTCGCGCTCAAGCTGACAAAACAAAAAAGTTTTATGAAAAAAAAAAAATGTTATTTGTATTTAAAAATTATTCATTGAGCAGCGACAGCGTCTGATCATAAATGTAAACAAATTATTTTCATGTTTTAAACATTTTTTAAAGTGTTATTCCACACTTAGGAAAGAAAAATGCTTATTTAGAAAACGTATAAAAATTTGAACGTAGCGGGACTCGAACCCTCCTGGTAACCGACCAGGCGCTCTGACCACTAAGCCATACGTTCTCATCAAGCTACGTCAAAATTTTTATACGCTTGTTACAACTTATTATGTTGTTAGTATCTCTGTAGGGTAAATTATTTTCAGAAAGGGGGAATCCCCTTTCTGTAAAGACAGTGTGCAGCGTTAAGTTCTGCCATTCAACACGCATTGCCCCGAATTTGGATCGAAAATTAACAGTGTTTTGAAACAATGTTGTCCCTGCCTACAAAATTTTATACGAAATAAAATGTAAAATTTAAAGACAAGTTAACGATTTAACAAAATAAATTTAATTTAGTTTTATTTAGAGCACAAGCATACTCGGGGGAGAATATATAATATTTCAATCGAATCAAAGGGCGGCGTTGAGTTCCGCCACTTAAAATGTATCGAAATCGTATTATTCTTAACATTAGGTTCCCAGGTACCGACCGTTTATCCTGCTGAAGTTAAAAAATATATAACTGCAATCTAGCATTATTTCATGATACGTTTGTTGGTCAACTCATCAAACACGATAATAATGAAATTTGTTTTTGAAGTGATATCTTCTAATGGGGGGTGAACTTTGTTACGTAATGCGTTACGGCACCAGTATGTCTGAAAGAGAAAAGGAACTTTCTCTTAAGCATACGGCAATGGCAGGCAGATTCCACCTCTCTATCTCAAATCCACAACGCTTATCATATTTCAGACATATTTCTCACATATATTTTATTATTAATAACTTTTCCTTTCATTATTGTATTAACATACATAAAATTTAAGTACCGACCTAAGCTTTTCTCTAATTAAATAATTTCAATATTAAATAGTTCAATTTAGATTAATTTAAGTTCTCACGAGACGCACACGGATTTTTTTTTCTGTATACAATCATATTCTATTTTTAAGCAGCTTCACGCTATATCCCGCGCACAGCAGGGTAGTGACAGAGAGAGTAGACAGAGGGAACCGGAACGTTTCCACTTTCTACCGAGTTCTGGAGGCATTGCGTGTTGGCGGAACTCAACGCCGCGCTTTGCCTCGACACTAGAGCGAAGAAATCAAAATATATATATATATATATTTAATTGCCTCGAGTGGGGATCGAACCCACAACCAGTCGATTTTACAGTCACATTTTATGGCCCTGCACCACGACTGGCCTCTATATGTATTCTATTTATATAAAATAAATTGCGATTATTAGTTAGACAATAGATTTTATGATACCTATTATCAATATAGCAACCAAGGAACTAAGTTTCAAATTAATACCTTACTTACGACATTAAACAGTATAAAGCCGTAAAGTTCTGAGAAATTAATTTCATTGTTCCAAGGAGGATTAGAAATGACGACTTGCTTATTCTCTGGAAATCTAAATTATTATTTTTTATATTATTTATTTTAGCTTCACGCTTAGTTATCGTATAATATGATTGAAGTGATTGTATTGTTTAAACTGAGGCTTGACAGCGTTTAGCCACGTTGCACGAAGAAATGAAAATCCCCGAGTAGAAATCGAACCCACAACCCGTCATATTCTTTCGCCACGAAACGTGTCACTGTTATTATTTTTATTTTTTAGAAAAAAAAATAACTTTTATTTGTTTTATAACATTTCACGCAAGCTACGATGCGAAGAGATAATCTAGTGTAAAGGCTCTATATATATCTATTCTCAATTTTACGCTCGAGGTCAAAACAATGTATGGTTTTGAATGGCGGAATTCAAACCGCATTCTGTCTTACGAAAGCAGAAACACGAAAATAATTAACATCTAATCTAATTTTGGTTGAAAGTTATCGAATCTACAACCAACGCGTATATGCTGACGATGTGCCGCTGTACTACAACGGACTTTACATATATATTTAAAAATTAAACAACTAATAAAACAATACTAACGTTAACGTTTGGTTGACTCCAGCTCAGTTTAAATTAAAACGCATTACGTAACGCAGTTGTAAATAATACATACATATACAATGTGAAATCCAATATTTTTCATTTTGTCATTTTAATTAAGGACAGGACTGGGACAGGTTTAAATAAAATTGGTCAAACACACAGACAACACTGTACGTTTCGTAATTACATATAGTCATATCAGTGGTAATTCTTCCTCTTGTCATGGTTCAGGGCTTTTAATGATTCCAGTTATAGTATAGCAAACGAGTTAATTACAGCTTTTTTTTTTCCTTTAAATCGTACATTTTAATTTATAAATTGTACGCTTTAATATTTCGCAGTAATTAAAAATATTCATACTCTCATAATATGTATCGACATTTGCTATTTAAAAGTGATAATTAATATTTCACATTTAACGGACAAAATAAGACAATAAGTAATGAAAGCCCGGTGAGGGCGATTCTGATTTATTTATATTCTGTGTGTTGCTTTTTTATATTTTTTAAGTCCATCACACGTTTATTGGAAAAAATCGTTACTATAGGAAATGAAAAAAAGAGACTCCATATATATATTTTTTACTTTACGCTCTTTATTCCTCGCTCTGGTCATGGAGTAAGGCGCAGCGTTGACATAATTAATTATTGCAGATTTCGGCGGAGAATGGAGAACGGAAATGTCTTCATTGAAAGTGGAGTGTTTTATTACTAAGTTTCCAAGTTCCCTGCTGCATGTGTATTATGCGGGATACGGGTATAGCGTAAAGTTTTATACCCAGGTTGGGTAGCCAGTCAGATGGAATGGAGCGCCAAAGATTTAGGTCACTATCATGTGACCACTATCATACACGCCTTCCGAAGAGTTCTCATGCGTTTTACGTGAGTTTCTTCTATTATCATCGAAATGGTTTTCTCGAATGTCAACCGAGTTCCCCCACAAATTAAGATTGTAGGCACGTTAACGAAATATAAATAATTCAATATCGGCAATACGGGTAAATCATTTTATTTAATGTACTTAACAGAAGAACGCTGGGTACGCACAGAAACACGGGAACCTAGGGTTAACTTCCACTTTCCATTGAAATCTGGAGGCATTGCGTGTGAAGTGGCGGAACTCAACGCTGCGCTTTTCCTTGTTTGCAAAGCTACGAAATGAAAATACTAAATATTTCATTTCCTCGATTGGGAATCGAACCCACAACCTCACGTTTACAGTCACACGCTCGTGCCTGCTCTACGACTGGCCTCATAGTATCTTTCATAGACAGAAAACTACTTTGTCCTGTGCCAAGATTCTAAACAGCGATGCCAACGAACCACCTAAACTAAGTCCAGAATACAAAATACCTAATAAATAAAACTAAATCTCAATATTTTTGACATTTCACCCATAAACAATTTAGTTATGCCGCATTGGCAAGGAGTTCGTTGTACAGACCGCCATACTGTTTGGCATCGTTCCGATATTCCGACACATAAATTTATAGGACACCCGGTCCAGGTGACTTGTACTGGCTACGCAGCTGATACAGAGCATCAAACCTACGTTTATTGTTGATTTTTTTTCTTAAATAGTTCTATAATATCTATAGTTTGTGTGTATGATTGTTTTATTTGTGTTATTATTATTTATTGAGGCCAGTTATTGCGCAGGGGCACAAAGTGTGACTGTAAAACCAACTGGTTGTGGGTTCGAGCCCCACTCGAGGAGATGAAATATTTACTTAAATTTATATTTCCATTTCTTCGCTCTGGTGTCGAGGTTAAGCGCGGCATTCTGTCACTCAACACGCAATGCCTCCAGAATTCGGCAGAAAGTGTGGAATGGAATGTCTCAACACTAGGTTCCCTCTGCCTACCCTGCAGTGTGCGGGATACAGCGTGAGACTGATTTATTTATTTTATTTATTTTTATTATTACATATATAACAATAATCTATATATATAAAAGGACTTGTGCTGACTGACTGAGGTAAGACTCACGCAAAGCCGTAACCGCTGAAGGTAGAAACGTGAAATTTGGGCAGATGTTTATTTTCATATTTTGGACATCCACTAAGAAGGGAATTTGAAAAAATTTTACCCTAAACGGATGAAATAGGGATTGAAAGTTTGTATGGAAATTTTTTTTTATCTGTACCTATTTTTATAAAATTTGAAATTCAGACTCTTAAAAATATTTCATTGAATACGTGTTTCATGATTTTTAAGAATTCACCTCCTAAGGGTTCAAATAAGGGGTTGAAAGTTTATTTGGAAAAATCTTTAAATTGCCACCGATTTTTATAAAAATTCAAATTCAGACTGCTAAAAATATTTTATTGAACACGTGTTTCGTGGTTTTTTTTAGAATTCACTCTTAATAAGCGAGCGAAGCCGCGCGCGCCCTCTAGTATTGAATATAAATAGAAAATTTGCGAAAAAATTGGTCAATACAAAAAATCTGAAGTACGAAAAATATATTTTTAATAGCTTCACGCTCTAACCCACATAGAGATGGGTGAGTAGAGTTAGTACAGGTAGTACTCACATAATCTTCGAGACACTAGTTATTGAGTTGCGGTACTCTGTTAAGTTTTTTTCATATTAGGACGAGAAAAATGAAACTTAATCTCCCAAGTGGATATCGAACCCACAACTGTCACGTTTACGGTCAGATGATATGCAAATATATTTATGATCTTATATAAATATTAGAAACTATTGTAATATAGCTTATTTACATCTTTTATTAATGTAATTTATGGAGTAATAAAAATATTTTTGTGATTAACTCCACTATTTTGGTCTATAGTATAACAAAAATTGTTTGTGAAATCAATATTAGCAAAAACACGTGTAAAAATACTTGCAAATGTTTTTATAATAATTCTTTTATTTTAACCCAATAATATATGCAACTAATAAATTAAAAGTTATTATATTTATTTACATGCGAGTATTTTGAATCAAATATCTAACAACCGCAGGCAATACAACCGGCTAAGCTTTGACAGATTATGCTCATACAATATTTTTTTTTTATGTTCCATTCATATCAACTTTTGACGTAATTTACACAACCCGAGTTTAATTTTCTGTGAAATCAAATAATTTATCGAAAAGAGTAACACAGAATTTTAACCTTTAAGTACACGCGTTCTTAATGGTAACTTTCTAGTCTACAAGTGTTACCATATTTTTTATGTTTATATTGAATGTTTAACAAAAAAACATCAATATTAAAGTTAAACATATTATATTTGAATATTTAATGTTTATTTAATGTTTATATTTAATGTTTATTACTTATCACAATTAGCTTTTAAACAATAACTTATTTTTAAGAAGCTAACATCTTATGCATAGATACTTTTTAAGCGGTTATCTTATGTAGTAAAAATTCTAATAAAAATAATATTATTTTCTTATACAGAATAAATATAACATAAATGTAAAAAAAAGTAAACATTTATAATAAAAACATAAAAAATGACAACGCCTCAATATTAAGACAAGTAACAAATGTTATGTACGTATAATGTTGGAGGTTCGTAAACTATCAGAGTCACTAAAATTTTGCACAATTTTGTGTAATGGCGTCTTCAAAAATAAGTGACTCAAAATCATATAAGATATGATTAAAATGAAAAAAAATTTACACGTAAAATTATACACATCGGTAAAATATATCCTTAACTTATTTAGCTAGCTGCTTGGGGTCAGCCTAGAACCCATGTGTGTACTTTAAGGTTAAACAAATGCCAATTTGCATATTTTCACATGATTGAAAGCAATCGTTTTATTTCAATAATTTATTGAATTTTTTAACATTCGTTATGTGTGTTATTCGTGTTTACCTTTTGTATTAATTATATATAAGATATTTTTATCGTTAAAATAATGTATAATGATGAATGACGACGGAAATAATAAATAATAATAAATAAGTAAAAAAATTATCTCATTGATTAAGTTATATTTTATGATAACGTCTTGTATATCTTATCAAAATTTCAGTGGTGAAACTCAGCACCAATCTTTGTCTTTTTCAGAGTAAATATCAAACTCACAACCACGAACTCTACATATAGAAAATGACATTTTATTCGAAATCTGAATCACAACTTCAGTATTTCTTAAACAACATGTGATTATCATTCTAATGAATATTTAAAACGTTTTAAATAACCAACGAGCCGATTCACAAAAGGGTCTCTAATACTCGCCCCTTGGGGACTCACTATACTAATGTTAGATCAATTTCGTGTTCATGGAATGAATTATTTATTGGAAAGGTTGTATCGACCGTTTCAACTAATATGTTAAAAACATAAAAAGAACTATTTACAAAAGTGATAGTATTTTATATGACTTGTATTTTATTTGTATTTTATATGACTTGAGATAGAGACCTAAAATTAGATTGTTCTAAGTCAGTAATTGAAACAATGTATTTTTTTTTAACAAATACTTCCACGGAGTGTCTCAACACTAGGCTCCCTCTGCTTATCCTGCTAAGTGCGGGATACAGAGTGAAGCTTATTAAAGTATTAAAATTGGTAAAAATCTTAAGACACTGCTTTCTCTACTTTGTTAACTAAAAAAATATTTTTTAAATATTAAAATGATTTGATTATAATTTCCCCCAGTGACTAAACCTACCACCATCGTCTTAAGTGTCCTTCTGCACTAGAGGGTCCTTAATGGTATTTTTTAATTAAAGCAAAGACGTTGCTGCCAGTTGTGGCAGAGGGGGCCTAGGGTCACAAGCTTGCGACTGTAAGCGCTACTGATTGTGGGTTCAATTCCAATTCGACAAAATTATATAATTAATATTTCCATTTTCTTCGCTCTGGTAACGAGGCGAAGCACAGCGCCACGTTCCAAAACTTCCACTATTCGGAAAAATGTAGTTAACGGAAGTGACTGAACGGGTGCTTCAACAGGAGGTTCCCAGGTGCTCTCTACTTACCCTACCACGCGCAGGATGAAGCTAATAAAAACAAAGACGTGAAGAGACTTGACTGAGGTAGATAGCTATCTCATACCTACATATAAAATATGTAAACTATAAAATAATTGATTTTGCTGTGTGGCATAAAATATTTACCCCATTTAAGCTCATTTAACCTAAACATTACTGAACCTCTTCCCTACAAAAATAAACCAAACTAGGATTATTTAACCAAAACAAACACATTTAAATCTCTTTTGTATGTCAAAACTCTAATAGTTAGACCACCTTTTACTTTACGAATCCCACTCAGGCGGTAGTCAAGTGTTTATATGCCATCAGCAATAAAAAGGGATAGGCGTAAAATGTTCTATTATTGTTGAAGATAAAACGAAGCTTAAAAGAGCTTTTATATCTCGAGGGAAACTTAAAATTGTGTTAGTTTTATAGAAATTAATTATGTTGGTTTTGGGTGTTAAAATTAAATTGAATTGTTTTTATGATAAGGCTATTGAGGCCAGTCGTGGCGCAGGGGCACTATAAACGCGAATGGTTGTGGATTCGATTCCCACCCGAGGAAATTTAATTGTTTAATATTTTTATTTTCTTGTTGTAGTAACGAGGTAAAGCGAGGAGTTAAGCTCCGCCACTCGACACACATTACTTCCAGGTTCCCTCTGTCTACCTTACTATGTACGGGATACAGCGTGAAGCTAATAAAATATACTTTGCGGTACCTACTTGTTAAGTTCAGTTCAATTTAATTGTAAATTGACGAACATCCATTAACTTAGAATTAAAATTAAACTGACACGAAACTACTAATACTACTTCATCTTTTTATTTTAGCTTCACGCTGTAGCCCGCATAAAACAAAGTTGGCAGATAATACTTCGTTTTTCAAAACATTCCGCTCCCCAATTTCTGACTGACTTTTATGACATTACGAATTGAGCAGCGAAATTTAACGCTGCGCTTTGCCTTTGCTTTGCATTGCAGTATCAGAGCAAAGAAATATAATTCATTTCCACGAGCGAGAATCGAACCTAACTAAAACTATATAGTCTTAAAAGTTTTGGATAAAAGTGGCTGTGGAATACATATGTACAGACAGATATGCAAGAAAAATCTATGACAGTTTCGTATTTGCAATTTGGCTACAGAACCCTAATAAAAAGAAAAAGAGACAAAGAGAGAGCTCTTACATTAAAAAAAAATCAAATAACTAAAATCTACGTGAAAAATATAAAACACGTTTATTTCTAATAATAAGCTGTTAAATTTTATGCAATGCTGATATAAATTAAACGCAATATAATAATAAATGCAATAAGCGTGATTATTTTTAATAATAAGCTATTAACTATTGTAGATCGAATAGATAATCGGAATCATTATCATTAAACTAGAACATCATTTATTATATAATATCGTAGTTCGACAATTCATATACAGCATCGAAATATGCAGAAATTGTATTATGATAATCATAGAACACCCTATATATAATACAGTTGATATGTTCCTATATGATATATATATAAATAGGTAAATTTATAATTTCGATATATAATTATATTTATTTTCTTAGTATAAAATTTTTATGTAAAGAAAATAAAAATATATTTGAGGCCAGTCGTGGTGCATGAGGACAAACGTGCAACAGTAAAAGCGTTAGGTTTTGGGTTTGGTTTTCATCTGAGGAAATACCACCAAAGCATTGGGGGTCAACCAAAAGCAAAGTGCGACAACTGAGTTCTGCCACTCAACACAGAATTCGGAAATGTTAATGGGAACGGAGTATGTTAATACTAGCTTTCGAGGTTTAGTCTGCCTGCTTTGCCATGTAAAGAATATAGCGTAAGCTAAAGATAAGTTTTTTAAAAAAAAAAGGAATTGTTTTTTAAAAATCCTTTGTTCTCTGATTTCTATTTTTAAAATTGCATGTGAGATGATGAAACTCAACGTCATACTTCACGCAACAAGGTATTTTAAGGTATTTTAAAAGGAAATCGAATCCGCACACTCCATAGATATTCATAAGAAACATCTCTTAATAACTTAAAAACACCTCTAAACCTATAATAACGTAAAAACAACAGTAAATTACTTAAAATACACTAACAACAATTTCGAATAACTCAAGTTAAGCAAAGTGTACATAGTAATTGAATATTCAGTACGTTACTGAGACAAGATTGATTTGTTAAATGAGTCTGACGTTTCTAATTTCACTTGAAATTTCTCTCGTCTCTTATATTACCGAAAGATTTGAATATAATATCTATATATATAACTGTTTGTAGATTATAGATGTATGTATGATATCTTCGTATTTAATTTGTTCTGAAAACATGTTATTAATTTATTTTCCATTTTCGTATCGCCCGAAGCAACGTACGTATAATATTATTAGGAGAAGTTATTTATTGTAATATAAACTAATGTTATTGACTAAATCTTGGAAAGGAGTAGGCGGAGGTTTTATTTATATTTAATATTTTATATTTTATAATATACTACTGAAAGTATTCGGTTTTGCTTAATATAGAAAATATATATTTTATTTATATATAGGAAACAATACAGATACTACGAAGCTAATTCCCTACTCACATAAGCAACGTAGCCAAAGCACCTTAGTGTTAAAACACTCTGTCCTACACTTTCCCAATTGAAATAATGTGTGTTGGGTGCTAGAACTCAACGTCACCATAACCTTACCAGATAAATTATTTTTTTTAAAGAAAAAAAAACATTCTCCTAAATATCAATCGTACCTACAGCCATCTTATGTATAGAAAAATATTTATTCAGAAAACGTATAAAAATTTGAACGTAGCGTGACTCGAACCCGTGCCTCCTGGAAACGGACCAGAACGTGTGGCTCTGTGGTCAGAGCACCTGGTCGGTTTTCTAAATAAGTTTTTTTTTTCCTAAGTGTGGATTAATAAACTTTTAAAAAATCTTATGTATAGTTAGATACCAATCCACTGAGCTACAATAGTGTCAATCTACGTACATAGAAGAAGTACATACACATACATAAATGTGACACGGGTCTTCTGAATGGAGTTAAGATCTTTTCACAAAAAACTAATGGTACACTGATTCAAGAGTTCTGAGGAAAATCTTCCCTCTTTCGTCGTCAGCTCTTGGACCGAGTGATTGATACGTTTTTAACTAAAAGGTTATTTATCAAACTGAACATCTCCAGTCCTTGTTCACGGGAGGACGGTGCGGTGATAGCTCTAGATTAGATTACAACTAGT
>JAATLQ010020876.1:0-16737 GCA_013421005.1 Heliconius erato x Heliconius himera | reverse complement strand
TCTGAATGGAGTTAAGATCTTTTCACAAAAAACTAATGGTACACTGATTCAAGAGTTCTGAGGAAAATCTTCCCTCTTTCGTCGTCAGCTCTTGGACCGAGTGATTGATACGTTTTTAACTAAAAGGTTATTTATCAAACTGAACATCTCCAGTCCTTGTTCACGGGAGGACGGTGCGGTGATAGCTCTAGATTAGATTACAACTAGTTACATTTAAATTATAGAGATTTGAGACCCTTGTGGTGTAGTTGATACTTGTTTGTCTAATGATGTTATGGTAACAGGTTTAATAGAATTATTGATATAAATAATTTGTTATAAAATATTTTTGATGTCTTTTGAGGGTAGTTATAGCATAGGAGCATATACGAGTTCGATTCCTACAAGAGAAGCGATATTTCGCATATATGATATTTTCATTTTCTCAGTCCGGTAACGAGACAAAGCGTGGCTTTGAATTCCGCCATTTAACACGCAATGCTTCCAAAGTTCAATGGAAAGTGAGGAACGAAAGTGTATTATTGGAAATAGAGTTTCTAAACGCTAGGTTCCCAGGTTCCCTCTCGCTACCATGCTATGTGCAGGATACAGCATAAAGGTAATAAACAAAGCATTTCATTTGAAGACCTGAATTTAATTTCAATCCTATGTTACATTTTCTACTATAGCTTAAAGAGATAGTACCTATTTTATCCATTAAAAGAAATCCATATGTGCTTTCACGGTCTAATGGACGATATGTAATGAAAATAGAAAAATAAAATAAAAAGAACATTTAAAAAGGATATTGAAAGAATATTGAAAATGTTCTTCTTGGAAATAAGGAATAAGGACAATTTTAGAGTTCTGAGGAAAATGGACACACTCTTAAATGAATATTAAAATGTTTATATTATGTTTATAAAATGAAAATTTAATAATCATATTTATATTAACAGTATAAAATAAATTATTTAATATAGTAAGGTTATGTATCAATAGTGACTGTAAATGCGACGGTTGTGGGTTCGATTCCCACGTGGGTATGAATTATTATTTACTAATATTTAAATTTGGTTGTTCTGGTAACAAGGTAAAGAAAGTACGGCGTTCAGTTTCACTATTCAACGAAATGCTTCATGCAGCGGAAAGTGGAGAACGGCGAGTCTTACCGCTGTGTCCGCTCTGTCTACCCTAATACCATAGATGGGTTAAAACATAAAGCTAAAAAAAAGTATTATGAGAGCACCTATAAGTATTTTTTCCTTTTTTCAACTTTAAACTGTATTCTGCATATAGCGATTGGGAAAAAACTTAGTGTCAAAACACTCCATTCCCCTGCAATCTGTCAAAATTCTGTCTTTGATTCTTTCAGATACCGCACACCGAGTGGCGGAACTTAACATAACACTTTATCCACTAGCGCAGAGAGTTCCTTTACTTCGTAAAAATAATTCATTTTCAACCTAGAGTCGAACCCAGTACTACTAGAAATATTAAAAATATTGATCTATCATAAAATTGTTAAAATAAAGCAAAACTTGTTAAAATCTGTCAATATTTTTTGTAAAAACTAAAACTATTTCTATACAATTTTTACAAATATTCATATTTATAAACACAAAACGGGCAACAAGCACACCGTACACCGTGTAACTTCAAAAATTTCAAACACGAAAAACTTTCGAACTCCCCAACTAGAAGCGGGCGAAGTTAATTTTCAATCTAACTCAATTTCGATAGCGTGTTTCGATGGACCTAATATATTTGGGCGGTACGTGCTTTAGCTTCTTTGACTAACTTGTACGAACTATAACGTTTTATATAGCAACAAGTAGAGCAAGGAGAGTTGAGGCACTAACTTTAAACTGATTACGTATGGCGAGAACTTTCACGGAGATACTTTGATATTTATTAGTTTGATACTTAATGAAAGTAGGTTGTTATTATGAAATTGTGTCAGACTTTATGTTATAAGCTTTGAAAATGATTTTAAATTTATAATATTCTGAGGAAGCTGGTAGTAATAGTATTATTAAATGGGTCATTAATATCTAATATTATATGATTTTATTAGCTTCACGCTTTATTCCACATATGGAAAGGAAGGCAGAGGGAACCTGGTGATAAGAGGGAATTTTGTGAGCCTAGTCGTGGCCCAGGGGCACGAAATGTGATTGTAAAGGCGACGTTGTAGATTCAACCCCACCCGATGCTTTTTTATTTTTTTTTTATTTACATCTTCATTTCTTAGCTCTAGTGTCGAGGCAAAACGCGGCGTTGACTTGCGCCACTCAACACGCAATGCCTCCAGAACTCGGCGGAAAATGGAAAACGGAGTGTCTAAACACTAAACTATTTTTTATGCTATTTCTTAGTTAATTTTTCGGAAGATCTACAAAAAATACGAATTAAAAAAAATAATCTTACCAATAACATGCAGAACAAACTTCGAATTCCTTGTGGGTGATACTTTAAAATCAACTCTACATCTGTATAGTGCTCGATCAGTGGGCACTACGTCTCGTATACGTAGAGCAGAGTGTGGCGAGGCGTGCCACCTCGCCCGCCCCGCTAGCGACGCGTCCGCCCAGTGCGCCGTCGGTCCTTTTACACGGCCGTCGTAGCTGGAACAAGGAGAAATAATATAATAAAGTATAAATATAAGCTGTCATAAGTAGAAATAATATATAATACACGGCGTTGAGTTCTGCCATACAACCCGCTATGCCTCTAGAATTCGGCAGAAACTGGGAAACAGAGTGTCTTACCACTAGGTTCCCTCTGCCTACCCTGTTGTGAGCGGGATACAGCGTGAAGCTGACTAGTATTGTATATGTATTGTAAAGAAGGAATGTAGTTCGATATTTTTATTTATAGTACATATAACTAGCTGCTGTACGCGTCTTTCTTTACGTGTTCATTGAAACGTAAAATGGAAAATCTGGGTTTTATTCGAAAAAAAAATTTCGGACGACGACTATTATAATAATTATAATTTATTGGAATAATTAAACTACTTGATAAATGTATAAATCCATTTATTCATTAGTAGCCACACAATAAATAATTGATAGGCTCAAAAAACATATTTAATATCTCTTCTCATCAAATATTCGCAATATATTTGCGTAAATTCTATATGTGAAATTATACATATATACATTAAACATAAATAAAGACTTACTAAAAATATAAAAAAAATAGTGTTTATTATTATTAGACACAACGAAGACTTATTTAAAATAACAAAAGATCATAAGAAATGGCAATTGCAAGGTAACCTATATTTTCTTTGAACGAGACTCAATACATTCCGAGATAAATTCGAATTGAACGAAAGTCTTGTTAGAAATCTCAACGGACAAAGCAACTCAGAAAATCTTTGTAAGCATTTTCCTCTGGTTAAAACAAACAATACAGTTATTGTTCAGCATCCTTCAACGAAATGGCATATCAAATAGGTTTCTTTTTCATATGGTCTCTAGTATGTTATGGGAATAAATTTGGAACCTGGCTATTGAAAACTAGTGGTCACCCGCAATTTCGTTTGCGTGGAGTTTAAGAAGTAAAATGGAAAATTCTGTTTTATTTGTGTGTTGACACTTGACCGTGTTTGAAATTAATCTGGTTGCAGGTACAGTGGATGACGTCATAACGATGAACGAAGTGTTAAATTTCATAACTAAAAAAATATTGTTTTTCTCAATAAATATTCAACACAAACATATTATTTCAATTTAAAACAGTAGTTCTTGACATTAGTGCATTTACCCAAATCAATTCTTGAACTTTTCAATATTCGTTTTTTTTTAGTTTCACGCTGTATCCCCATCCCCACACAGTAGGGTAATCAGAGGAAACCTAGTGTTAAGACACTCCGTAACCCACTTTCCGCCAAGCTCTGGAGGAAACGGTGTCGACCTACGACACCTAAAATATAAATGTAAATAAATATTTCATTTCCTCGATTGGAGATCGAACCTACAACTAGATGATTTTACAGTCACACTTTGTGCCCCTGCGCCACGGCTGGTCTCAAATAAAAAATATTAGGGTAGACACTTATTTATATGCAAAAACCAGCAAAGGTGTATTATTTGTTTGTATATAATACTAGCCGACGACGACTAAACACGAGTACAAAATATAGTAGACTCATCGTTCATCTAGAAATGATTGATGATAATGATTCAATATCAATCATCAAACGTTACAAATATTACTATAAATAATATTAGTTTATAGTCTGTATTATTTTTTATATTCTGTAAATTTTATTTTCTGTGAAGAGACTGATTTTTTGTCAGTATGTTATTTATATTGTTAATAATTAAAAGCATGTCAGTACATATAGTAACACGACGGGTTGTGTTGTTTCAATTCTCAATCGAGGAAATGAAATATTTAATATTTCCATTTCCTCGCTCTGGTAACGAAGCAAGTGCGGTATTGAGTTTCACCATTTAACACCCAATGGTGCCAGAATTCGAGAACGAAAATTGGAGAACGTATTGTCTTAACACTACGTTTTTTTTAGCTTTAGTCTGTGTCCCGTACCATAGCAGGGGCAAGCAGAGTGGCGGAACCTAACACCACGTTTTGCTTCGTTACCAAGCCAAAGAAAACATATAGCATAAATATATTAAGTAAGTATTTACGTATTATATTTGAAATATATATATTTTTATAAATATTGTAGATCAAATATAATCGAATCAACGTCAAATCTCATAACAACATTTTGCTACTCCAAGAGCCTACACAAAGAAAAACATATATTTATTAATAACTATGTATTTCAAACGATATTGTAGTAAAGCACGCAAAATAAGCCCGTTCTAAGGCCATTCAGACATTCGTCTTGTATTCGTTTTAAACATAATTATAGAGGACCATTTATATCCCTCAAAAGTTACCTTGGAAATTCACGTGGAGGCATACAGCTCCGAAGTGAAAACGGTTTTCTCATAAATATTTCATAACTAAGCGGACTGGAGGCGCCGTACTAACTTCTACGTAGTTCTTTGTACAGCGTAATGTAATTCGTTCTTATTGAGATAAGCTGTCGAATGGTAAATGATAGCGCGGAAATATAATTTGTGTAAATAGTAAATGTGTCTTACTTATTTTTTTCGCTTCACGCTGTATCCCGCACATAGCGAGGTAAGCAGAGGGAAGCTCGTTATTCTTGGAAGTGTTACGAAACTTCCGTATCCTACTTTCCGGCAAATTCTTAAGGCATTGCTTAATGAATGACGGAACTCTATGCCGCGCTTTGAATGGTTATCAGAGCGAGAAAATGAGAATACTAAACATTTAATTTCTTCGTGTAGGAATCGAACCTGAGACCTGTCGCATTTATAATCATACACACGTGCCCCAGCCCCCCCACAAACCTCTATGTGTATTGTTATATGCTACGCTTTATTTAGTGAGGTTGTGTATTAGGGACATTGAAAGAATTGAAAGAATCTGTCCTATTTTCGTCGATTTCAATTAAAGAAAACGTTTTTTGTAGATTGTGTTGAGTTGACATTCACAAATATACATTTTACGGCCTACTAATTCCTTAATATACTAATAATAGAAGCTAATGACTTCCCAGTTTAAAACATATGCTTATAAGATATTATCTCGAATCAAAAAAAAATAAATAAAATAAAAACAAAGAATTTAATAATCAAAGGCAAATTATGATCAAATAAAAATAATATACATACACTCAACCACTCCCTAACAGAAACAACATCTCTACTACTTCGCTTCGTAAAACAAAAACCTATAAAAACCCAATACATCAATATTTACACACTGGCAGTGGACGTGACCCTTATTTCGATAAATAAGGCTCCACATTAAGCTGTAACTAGCTATTTACTAAACCGTCATCAATCAAAATCAATAGAGCCACAGAAATATCCAATATATAAATTCATCATAATCCGTCACTGCTGCGAGTACGTGCCTTGTTCGGAGTGAATGGGAAAGATTTTAGCGATAAAACGAATTTTAATATAGAAACAGAATGCATACTGTTAAACTATAAAAATAGTATGATATAAGAAACATTAAATATAACTAACGAAATATGCAACTATATTTAATAGGTAAACATTTTTGTTTTGATTTTTAGGGAAAAGTATTTCGTGTAGCTTTGTTAGAACAATTCTGCCACGTTATTAAATTTAGTTCAAGAGCTGTCGTCTATCTTATATACGACTATCCTTCTAGAAATGATATTGACTGTTGAATAATAGGTCGGCGTGGGAGTAATCGCGACGCAAGCTGTAGGTTATATTTTTATTGATATCAGTAATCTCTAAAAGCGCGGTGTTGACTTCTGCCACTCAACGTGCAACCCCGAAAAAGGAAACCGGCGAAATGTGAGGAACATAACTATATTTCAACAGTATGCATTCGGTAATATTCGGAATACAGAGTAAAGCTGAAAAAAAAAATAGAACTCAATCTATAGTTTATCGGACTACATATTAGTAAATATTTAAAATCTTAATTTTTAATAGAACTCCAGCCCATAACTCATGTTATATTGTAAGAAATATCCTTACTGTAAGATAATAGAGTCCATCGTCAATTTTATACAGAGAAGATACATTCAATAGAGTAGCTCAGAGCGGTGTCCAAATGATGGCTTAAGCTTCCACTGTCCAAGTTCCTCTCGACACCAAACCAAATTCGACGTGATTCTACTACTATCTTCGAAATATATTCTTAAAATGTCTTTATATTATTTATTTTTATTCGTTTATTAAAATTGTTTGCGAATATTTAATCTTATCAGAAGGAAACCAGAGAAATGGAAACATTTTTCTTCAATTTGGATTACTCTTTGTGTTTATTCAAAACATAATTTACGTTTGTTAAATTTATATCATTTTTATTATTATTTATTTCTCCTAAAATTGAAAGAAATACTTATAAATATTATGAAATTATGCGATATGCTCTAAAAATTTCGTTAATTAAAAAATATGTATATATTTAACCCGGCGTCGGTCAGTACCAGGAAAAAAGTACCACAGAGGTGATAAAACATATAAATCTTTTTTTCTACATAATTTAGGGAATTGCCGCTTTAGGTACCTTTCTGCATAGAAATACGAATACGCCCTACGTGCTGCTGACAATTGCCCAAAAAGAATTGGCGAAATGCTTAGTTATACCTCTTACATATACATTTCACATTGTTGATGTTCTACAGTCTATAAAGTATAAATCCGCTTACGGCTGTCGTAACAGTAAGAGTGTGATAAAAGTGCTCCCGATAATAATTACGAATTCTACTGAACTATTACAAATATTAACTCGTTGTGCCAAGAATTACCGATGGATGGTCAGATAACAACTATTGGCGAGATAAACTCACAAAAGCCAACCTGGTTTTAAAAAATATCAAGAACTATATCAAAATTTTAAGGTTAATTAAGATATCCGCATTATACTTGACGGTTGTTATTACAAGTAACAGCATTACCAACCTAACATACATAATTTTAACGTTTGGATCACACTTACATTGGGTTATTGCATTGTGGATAACAAGAGAATGTCAGAAGATATGTTACTAATATTTCAAATGATGAAAATGGAATTAGAAACATATCTTTACGTTTTCCTTTCCTTAATGCATGGAGTGACGAGAATTTAAATTGACTATATTATTACAAACAAACCAAGACTATTTTCAAACATAAACATCGTCAAAAATTTGACTACAACTCAAATCACCTAATACTCCGAGGACAAATGTACATAAAGGAACCAAAAAATTAAGGAAAAAGGCTACAATGAAGATAACATTGAAGAGGTTCCGTGTATACTGGCAGATGAAGTTAATATGAAATTTACTATTTATTTATAGCAAACATAACATAATAAAAAAAATCATTTTAATATCCAGGTTTTCAACATTGAGTAATGTGGTATTTTTTACCCAGTAGCGTCCGTTTGTGTGTGGAATTGCGATTCGCAATTGAAGTGAAATGCCTAGCGACGAACCTCGGGTTAGGAGGTAAGCGGTACTAAAATAAAAACAAATAATTAAAATTTAAAAAAATCTTACACGCTACAAGCTTTTACAATTTCATAAAATTATTACTATCATTGTAGTACAACTTATCTTTTGAATTAAAAATATTTACAAATCAAAATTTTTTTTATAAATTTCATATAATTCAAGATGAATGATGTAGCAACTATACATTCCGAATATTATATTAGCTTGGGAGCAAATTTTTCCCAAATTGTGCCGAAAATGAGGGCCCATATTTTTTGGAAGTTAAATTAGATTCACCGTAACACCAAGTCGTGTATCGTGTAAAAAATTCAAACTCAACCTACATGACGTATAATTTTCGGGACGAATCAAGTTCCGTACGTGAGTTTTCTCGTAAAAAAATATATGTAAATACTCTATAAATAATACATAAATGTCTATATTAAGTATTTACATGTTAATACACTGATACAGAAGTATTGATATGTAAATTTATAAAATTATTACAATTTTATCACAATCAAAATATATGCTTTTAAAAATATATTTATTGTATATTGATATGTGGAAACGACTGAGTGGAGTAGAGAGCTGAGACCTTTAACGGGATTTTTGGAATTAATTTTAATTAAAAAATATATTTGGCTTCACATATAAAATCATGAGCAAATAAGACTTCTTCAATGAAATACATTCGTGAAATTTTGATAAAGGAACTTAAACATAGATATAGATAGATATATCTATATCACTAGCATCCTATTTATAATCCCAGTATAATGCCTGTTCACTATAACATATGCCGTTGAAACTAATTTGACATCACGGAACGGTCATGCATAACATATAAGGGCTTGAGCGATTTATAAAATATGCACGCACAGTCAGATTGTGATTTAGCAATGAATCCTGGGCGACAGGCGAGGATATGATGCCAGGTGGAGAGATACCCTGTGAATATATAATATAGTGACAGTTATTGCCTTCGTGCTTATAAAAAAAAGAATTGTCTCATATAAAACTAAATTTAGATATCACAAAATAATATAAATTTGTCGGAGGTACATTTGAGCCTAAATAACAATATAAGTATTTAATAGAAAAAAAAGTAATCAAAAATAACAAAATAAGCGGCGCAGAGGCACACGCGCGTGACTCTTAACGCTACGGTTATGGGTTCAATGCCTAATAAGGGGAATAAATAATAATTTCTTAATATTATCATTTCTTCGTTCTGGTACCAAGCTGGCCGAATTTGTAGTGGAAAAATGCATAGATCGGCAAATATTAGTAGAACTATGATTAAAATTCAAAGCAAATTTTGCTAAAATAAATTGAATTCATGAATAATAGAATGAGTGACGAGAAAATATATAAAAAGTATGGGTGAGAAAGAAAAAAAGAAAAAATGGAGATATGTAACCTTGGTATGCCGAATATACTGTCTGTACTCTTTATCTAACTCCGTCAGAGATTTTAATTAATGTTTACCCGAATTGATTGTAGAAAGGGTGGCGTTGGGTTTTATCATGAAATACGTAATCAATCTCAATATGCGGAACACGCAAATTAGTAACTTATCTATTAGAACAGGCGTTGAGTTCCGCTACTCATCACGCAATACCTCAAAAAATTCGATGGAAAGTGGGGAACAGAGTGTCTTAACACTAGGTTTCCTCTTCCTTTCCTGCTTTATGCGGGATAAAACGTGTAGCTGATTTTTTTATCTATTAGTATGCGGCGGTTGTATTCGATTTTAACTCGAGAAAATCTTTCCGTCTGGTTTTCTGACCCATTTCCTAAGCGGAGATGAGCAAAGTAGAAATTACTATTTTAAATCATGTAATTACCTTACTTATTTTGAAAATTTATAAAAATTTGAACGTACCGGAATTTGAACCCACGCCACTTGAAAAGTTTTAAACCACTTTCCAAGTGGCGCTCGCTCTGACCACTGAACCATCGACGACGTTTGCTGTAGCTCAATGAGAATGAATTTTTAAAATATTTAAAATGTATAATTAGGTATAATAACTATTGATTACATGATCGACATATCACACTAACTAAAGTTTAGATTCTAAGGCTTTTTATGTTTAACTTACAGTCATTTAGATTCATTGTGGTATTTGAGAAAAATATTGCAAGGCATCTTACGCTTGGCAGAAGAAGAAAACTTCGAGGAAAGGAACATTATTTAGAAAATTTTCCATTTTTCATGTATAACAACATATTGGATAAGCTCTTTTAGAACTAGTTTACATATTTTTTTCTAATATATACTATAAAAAAAGAATTTCTTGTTTTACAAGAACGACTTAGAATAACAGTGTATAATACAAGTCAATGAGAAAACGAAACGAAAAATGTACTGAAGCAAAAATATAATAGAACAAACACAAACATATTATTATTTTCTTAGTCAAATTGCTCCTAAGAGCAGTAGCTGTGGAGAGGAGCCATTAAATTTTCAAAGTCACGTTTGAGATATAAGTGGATGGTACATTTTTGATGTGTCAACGGGGTCACATTGTGCGCCTCTGTGTTCCCGACACGACGCTTATTACGATAAGTATTGACTGAATACTAGGGTGAAGCCAGTCGTGGCGCTGGGACACAAGCTTATGAGTGTAAGCGTGACAGGTTGTGGGTTCAACCCCTATTTGCGGGTGAGTTATTTTTAGAGTTACTTTACCTTTTAGGGAAAAAAGGGACCCTTATAAGATCACTTTGTTGTCCGTCCATCTGTCTGTATGTCGAGAGCCTTTATCTCAGGAACGCTTAGACAATTTCAGGAACGCTTAGAAATTCAAACCATATACTCAAATCTATGGTCCTTTGATTTCCTGAACAAGTCCTGTTTCTACATTTACTTAAAACATATGGAAGTTTATATTGCAAACAACTCGTATTTCGACACTATAAAGAGAATCAAAATTAGGTACTTCCAGTTGACCTAGAATTATGAAATTTGGGAGCTAGCATCTACAGGAATAAAAGCCTTACAAGAGGGCAACATTTGGTATTAAAGCTGTTAGTTCAAGTGAGGTATCAGATGAAAGAGCTTTGGCTAAGCTAAGCTTGAATTTTAAAAAAAGTTTGAATTCGAATTTTTGTTCGCTGGTTCTAGTAGCAAAGAAAAAGTGACCTTGAGTTCCGTTATTCAACTCGAAAACTCGGCGGAAAGTAAGGAACGGAGTGTCTTAACACTAGGTTCCCTCTGCCTACTCTGACAACGTAGATCTAAAAAAAAGTACTAGTGTTGGTAATCCAAAGTCGACATTTACTGGGAAAACTAGGGTTGAAATTTTAATAAAGACTGCTTTCAGGACAACTATTTAACACGAAAATTCGGCGGAAAGTAGGTGTAACAGAGCGTCTTGATACTAGATTCCCTCTGCCTACCCTGCTATATGCTGTATTCCACAGCGTAGATCTGAAAAAAAGTACTAGGGTTGGTAATCCAAAGTCAACATTTGCTTGGAAAACTAAGGTTGAGGTTTTAATAAAGACCGCTTTAAGGACAGCTACAAATTTGACGATTGGCCTACTTATTTGAGTAATCTCATCTAGCAAGCTTAGCTTTATTAAGGGAATTTGTAATTTATTACAATCTGCTAAAGTCGGTTTTAGCTGGAGGAAGATTGTTTAACAAGAATATATCAGGTGAGGCTATCTTTGTCTTAATTAAGAAAGTATGGTCTCGTTTTTTCTTTTTGAATTAACAATGAATGGGTCACGAAGTAATTAAGTATATTTTTTTTATTTGTCTTCCATTATGGGAGTTATTCTTATTTTTCATCAATTTCAAGGAGGAACTTTATGAAAGAATATATTATTTTCAGATATCAGATGCATAAAAAATGTTTATGAAATTTAATTGGACATTTTTACGGAAGTAATAGATTTTGCCGTCATACTATATGCAAACATTGATATTTTTTGTAAAAAATCAACTTTTATTTGAAAAAAACAAATACAAAGTTTATTCTCAGAGTAAAAAATAAACAATACAAGCAACAAATTTCAAATGTCATATCAAGAATAAATGTTAGCATTCTATCACACTTGTCACGCGTCAAGGTCCTAGTTATATAAGAAAACCAAATAACCTAGTTTTTTAGCTTCACGCAATATACAGCACACAGCTGGGTAGGCAAAGAGTCCCCATTAAGACACTTCCGGTCCTCACTTTCTGCAATAATACAGAAGGCGTTGCGTGGTGAACGGTGGAATTTAACGCCGCGCTGTGCCTGGATGCCAGAGTGCAGAAATAAAATATTAAATATTCCATTTCCTCAAGTGATAATCGAATCCACAACCTGTCACGTTTACAGTCGCACCGGCCTCAAAATATCATAAAGGAGAATATGGTTAATAAGGATACTATCGTATTCACAATTGACATGTGTTGAGTTCCTTGTTATATAAACCCTCCATCTATAAAGAGGTATATAAGCAGCAAACAACAACGAAAAATTCAATACTAAAAAATATTTGCATATAAATAGTATTATTTCTTTTATCCCATCACGTTTTTAAAATCAACTTTTGCTGGGGACAGTTCCTTGTGCCTATTCCGGAAGTGCAAACTACCTATCCTAAGTGATTTAAAATAAACGAGTGGATTGTATAGTTCTATATATATATGTTAACTTCGCGTTACACAAGTAGCCCGACCATATAGAAGTAAGTGCTAATTGAAGTGGGAATCGATCTTACAACGAACGTCGGTATGAAAGAGGATGGATGAACGGCTGCTCTCGTCCTGCTTCTAAGGCTCAAACTAATGTTAGGCGCAGTGTCTTCAACAGTGATCAATGGTTGAATAATACGATTGCACACAATGATTTTAAAATAATGATTAAATTAGTTGTAAATAAACAATGATACTTGATGACTTGCTTATATTCCCATATTTACCGGATATAGTGGCGTACCTTAACGCCTTTCTTTGTCCTTTCATTGACCTTTGTGCTTCATATATTTATAGGCACATACAAACATAATTTAAAAGGACAAAAAAAATCGAAATTTCTATAGCACGTGTTCCTAAGTGGTTATCTATTTTTTCATTCTTCGTATTGTTATATTCCATTTTCGGTTTTTGGTTTTAGAACCCATTAATAATGCGACTAAGTCTATAATTATGTTAGACATAATATGTATTATTTTAGGCAAACCACCGGGAATCTAGTGTCAAGACATTTCGTCACTTTTACAAAATTACATGTTGAGAAGCGAAGCTAACTGAAAATAACTAATTTCTCCGATCGGCCATCGAACCCACTACAGCAACGCTTACAGTCAGATAGTCTCCATCATATCTTTTGAATATTATCTATTATATACGTACTTATCATCTAATTCTTCAAATTCTACAACACTATTGTGAACCACTATGATCAACGGAGCGTTATTCGGAACCACAAATAACACCTTTGATTGGAAATACCTTTACGTGTTCCATGACAGTGTCGACTCATTCGCTTGTTTGAGCCACTCTATTCCACTTAAAGCTAACTAGTTGGATTTATATATCGCTTTATCATTGTTTCAATTGATTTCGCCAATTTATATTGTATAATTAGACGTATATATAAATAAGTGGAATTTTAAGTTTATTTTATCTTTATAAAAAATAAATAAATAAATCAGTTTCACGCTGTATCCCGCACACAGCAAGGTAGGCAGAGGGAACCTAGTGTTAAGACACTCCGTTCCCCACTTTCTGCCCAATTCTGGAGGCATTGCGTGTTGAGTGGCAGAACTCAACGAAGTGTATATAAAAAAGATAATCAATAAATAGTTTAGAGTGTAAATTTAATTATAACGTGAGATTTTTTGTCTTTAGACATGTTTTGATTTGTATTACTGTTCGGTGAATGTAAATTCAATTATTACTTAACAATTATATGTATTGGTCACTAAATAAATTACAGGTAAGAAATGTGTGTGTTTTTGGCCATTCTTTGTATTGGTCACATCGTGATATGCCCGGTCAAATCGAGCTTCGCCGGCATATCGCGATCTAACTATCTTATATCAGCCATATCGTTCAACGCTAATTCTTTTTGGCCAGAGATACTTAAGACTAATAAATTGAATTAAATTCAAAATTGTTATGATGACTTTCTCTAAAGCTTCAGATTAATATAAAAAGTCTTAACTAATGTTAGGTTACTAATCTAAAAAGTGTTATTCTGTCATTTTGATATACTTTGCGAAACGACCACTCAACACGTGAAGTGCCGCCGTTTCATAAAAAGTCCAGTCAGTTTCTTATTCATGAAATATATGATAATAAAAAAATCTTTCCTTAGTGCAGAAGTGACAATATAAACATAATTATATTGTTGCTGCAATAAAAATATTTTCATCAAGATAATTTTACTTTCTGAGAATCGTAAAAACGTAACTAACAATATTAGAAATTTTATAAAATTCTACATCAGCAAATTCCTATCATTATCTTATTTCACGTAATATAGAATAGTAATTAAAAAATGTAAGAAAATTATACCCTGTTATACAATATTCCTTGATGGCAAACCACATAAATTATTTTTAATTTGTGTTATTTTTTATTTGGAATGATTTTACGGTTTTCTGCTTAGGTCTGCCCTGCCGTATGCGCGAAACAGCGTAAAGCTGAAAAAAAACAGAGAATCTAGTGCTAAATTACTTCGTTCTCCCCTAAAAAGAACTATACAAATTACATACTTACCTATATATAGGTAAATCGTTCTTATACCACACTACAAGCAGTAAAGAATCTGGTGGTTGAGGCGAATGTGTGTCACAGGGTAACGTAGCATCTCCGCCCGACACGGCGGATAGATTGACCACGTCTAACGACTCCGCCCATACGGTTTGGCCTGGACGTAGACCTGTGAAAGATGGATTGGGTTAGATGTTTGAAATAAGATATTGATTTTTTAGTTAGAAACGTTGTTATAACAATTATATTACTAATAATAATCGTTTACAGTTATAAATTACTTCTAATTTTCGTATTTATTTTTTTCTCATTGCAACACTTTATTTGTAAACCATTAGTCACCATAAATATAAATTTACCCTTAAGCAGTACTTGAATCCGTGGTTAAAATCAAGCAAATTCTTCATTCTAATCATTTGACTAATTCAACGGATTCCAAGGTAAGCAAGTTCATGATCCACTAAATTTTAACAACAGTTTGGTTTTTTTTTTATATCACAATGTAAACAATATTATAAAATGTTGTGAAATACATTATATGAAATATTTTATATTTAGCTGCATGCCGTATACTATACTATACTATACGGAAATAGTAAAGAAGGCAATGTAGCATCAAGAGACTACGTTCTCCACTTTTCATCTGAATCCAAAACAGTGTGTGCTGAGTGGATCTTAGCTCATTCTAACAAGAATAATATTTAAATAGTATTATGAACCAAAATTTATTTAACTTTTTTTTTCATATTTTCCATAGGTTTTTCCAATGGTTAGTGTATATTGTAGGTTAATCAAAATGTACTGGCATTTTGCAAAAAGTCGCATATTGACAAATTAATTGGAATCACATCTGTTGCTGCTTTGAAAAGTAATCCCTTCGTTAAAATCTGGATTTAGTTCAAAAGGAGATTTTTATCGAATCCATGACGTAAGGCTGTTAGAATGAGCTTAAAATATTAAACATTTAATTAAGGAACACTTAATTAAAGATTTTATAGTCATATATGTATTTACTTATTTAATAATTTTAAACAACAAATATTTAATAAAATACTATTTTTTTTATATTCACAATAGTTTTTGGTATTTTTGAGGCTATTTTTATATTAACGCATATTATAACATGTTTTAATATTTTTTACATGGAAGGCAAAGTGCCAAATATGGCACTCCGTTTATCATTTCATTAATTTATTAAGGAACACTATGCTCTATATAGAGATAATTATAAAAAGGTCAATTGTTGATTTTTCTAAATTCAGCAAAATTTTTATATTACATATATAAGTTTACCTACACGTGTATTTAGAATGAAGTAATGTTTATATCTTACACGTGATAATTGTGGGCTCAAAAACTTTAAGAGTAACTTGATAATAATTTTATCTATTTCTATCTATATCTAAACTTCTATATTTTACAAAATAGAAGAGTTTACTTGGTTAAAGGTACTAATCTCAGGAACTACTGGCTTGAAAAAAATATTTTGTGTACCTGGGTTCAGAATAACCACCGGCGCTTAAAATGTATAATGTCAAAACATAACTTTTATTTATTTTTATTTGATCATGGGCGGTGCCGCAGGAAGCTACTAACATTTTAAATAAAACTATTTTAACCGGATTAATCACGTATATTTTGTATTTTTATACATTTTTGGAAACCCGACGTTTCGAACACTTTGCAGTAGTCCGTGGTCACGGGTAGACTGACGTGGCATTCGTCTGTCAGTTGACATAATTATTATATCAAACTACCGCCAACGATTTCTTAATTGCCTCGCATACTGCCCTGGATTCCTGCAGAATGAGCTGATAGTATCTTGCCCTCTGGTATGGTGGGTTTGAGACTTTAATGATTTTATGAGTGGGTCCCAGGTGGTAGAAAGTTTCCAGCTATCCTCTCTATTGAAATTAGGATGTTTTTGTATTTCAATAGCCTCGCGGATCATTCTAGGAATGTATCTGTTTTCCTTAGCGAGGATTTGTGGTTTATCAAACCTAATGTAGTGGCTGGG